>JAWDGP010001270.1:10000-26635 GCA_033675545.1 Elysia crispata | reverse complement strand
CCCTCTCACTCTCTCTGTCTCTCTCTCTCTCAAATTCTTTCACTCACTAACTCTCGGCCTTTCTCTCTTTCTTTCTCTCTCTCTCTCTCTCTCTGCCTCTCTCTCTCTGTCTCTCTTTCTCTCTGTGCTTTTTCTCTTTTATGAATATTTTTATATAAACATTGTGTCCGCATCTAAATCAGTATATTAATCTGTCTTCCTTTGTAACTGCGTGTTGCTATTTCTTTTATTTCTTTCTGTTGTTCTTCTTTCGTTCTTTCTTCCTCTCTCTCTATGTATCTCTCTCTCTCTCTCTCTCTCTCTCTCTCTCTCTCTCTCTCTCTCTCTCTGTTCTATGAAATATTATATATTTTGTTTAAGCCTCTGTCCATGTCTGTAATTATATAGCTCACTGTATCTCTATACCTGTGTCTTCCTATTTCTGTCTATTTGCGGGTTTTTTTTTTCTTTTACACGCACTCTCTCTCATTCGCTGTCTGTCTGTCTGTCGTCTCTGTCTCTCTCTGTCTCTCTCTGTCTCTCTGTCTCTCTCTCTCTATCGTTCTCTCTCTCAATCGCTCCGTCTTTCTCTCTCTGTCTTTCCTCTCTCTCTCTCTATCTCTTTCTTGCTCTCTCTACTGTGTGCCTCTTCTCTGTCTATTATGAAATTTTTTTGTTAACCTTGTCGTGTGCATCAAAATCAGTTGATTAATCCGTATCCATTTCTAACTGTATGTTGCTATTTCTTGTATTTCCTTATCTCAGCGTTTTATTAATTCATTGCTCGTCTTGTATTTTCTTATGCGTCGGCCGTCATGATCGTGTTTCAATCTCTATGATTATGTCTCTGAGTTTTCTCTTTGCTATAGGGTGGGGTCCTTTGTGGGGGGATGGGGATCATGAAATGGGTATCAATGTGCCCAGCAACTTGATACTTATAATACCTTTTTTCCCCTCCCCCACCCTGGTGCTTAACCTGGAGTACATAATACGAATCACTTTGCCCGAACAGTTTAATGTCTTTGAATAAAATCATGATTGAGATCATTATTCTAAATTTGTCTGATAGTTTTTCTACCTGACTAAAAATATCTTTGTGTATTCAACAACTTTATCCTTAAAAACCTAATACAAATTACGACTCAAGCATACGAAAAAGACGCATTTTTTATGGTTTTGCTTATAATAATGTGTATCCATGAGTTGTCGTTAATTTTTCTACACGTATTTTAAAGAGTTCATGCGCTTGATAAATGATTAACTCGTGTGCTTTTTCTTTTTCCTCTTCCAGGTTTTCCTCGTTCACACTTTTTCTCCTTCATCAGTATCTCTCCCTCCAACCTCGTCCTTCTACATCTCTGTCTGTCCCTCTCTCTCTTTCTCTCGATCTCTCTCTATCTCTCTCTCTCTCTCTCTCTCTCTCTCTCTCTCTCTCTCTCTCTCTCTCTCTCTCTCTCTCTCTCCCTCTCACTCTCTCTGTCTCTCTCTCTCAAATTCTTTCACTCACTAAATCTCGGCCTTTCTCTCTTTCTTTCTCTCTCTCTCTCTCTCTCTCTCTCTGCCTCTCTCTCTCTGTCTCTCTTTCTCTCTGTGCTTTTTCTCTTTTATGAATATTTTTATATAAACATTGTGTCCGCATCTAAATCAGTATATTAATCTGTCTTCCTTTGTAACTGCGTGTTGCTATTTCTTTTATTTCTTTCTGTTGTTCTTCTTTCGTTCTTTCTTCCTCTCTCTCTCTCTCTGTATCTCTCTCTCTCTCTCTCTCTCTCTCTCTCTCTCTCTCTCTGTTCTATGAAATATTATATATTTTGTTTAAGCCTCTGTCCATGTCTGTATATAGCTCACTGTATCTCTATACCTGTGTCTTCCTATTTCTTTCTATTTGCGGGTTTTTTTTTTCTTTTACACGCACTCTCTCTCATTCGCTGTCTGTCTGTCTGTCGTCTCTGTCTCTGTCTCTCTCTGTCTCTCTGTCTCTCTCTCTATCGTTCTCTCTCTCAATCGCTCCGTCTTTCTCTCTCTGTCTTTCCTCTCTCTCTCTCTCTCTCTCTCTCGCCCTATCTGTTTCTTGCTCTCTCTACTGTGTGCCTCTTCTCTGTCTATTATGAAATTTTTTTGTTAACCTTGTGTGTGCATCAAAATCAGTTGATTAATCCGTGTCCATTTCTAACTGTATGTTGCTATTTCTTTTGTTTCCTTATCTCAGCGTTTTATTAATTCACTGCTCGTCTTGTATTTTCTTATGCGTCGGCCGTCATGATCGTGTTTCAATCTCTATGATTCTGTCTCTGAGTTTTCTCTTTGCTATAGGGTGGGGTCCTTTGTGGGGGGATGGGGATCATGAAATGAGTATCAATGTGCCCAGCAACTTGATACTTATATACCTTTTTTCCCCTCCACCACCCTGGTGCTTAACCTGGAGTACATAATACGAATCACTTTGCCCGAACAGTTTAATGTCTTTGAATAAAATCATGATTGAGATCATTATTCTAAATTTGTCTGATAGTTTTTCTACCTGACTAAAAATATCTTTGTGTATTCAACAACTTTATCCTTAAAAACCTAATACAAATTACGACTCAAGCATACGAAAAAGACGCATTTTTTATGGTTTTGCTTATAATAATGTGTATCCATGAGTTGTCGTTAATTTTTCTACACGTATCTTAAAGAGTTCATGCGCTTGATAAATGATTAACTCGTGTGCTTTTTCTTTTTCCTCTTCCAGGTTTTCCTCGTTTACACTTTTTCTCCTTCATCAATATCTCTCCCTCCAACCTCGTCCTTCTACATCTCTGTCTGTCCCTCTCTCTCTTTCTCTCGATCTCTCTCTATCTCTCTCTCTCTTTCTCTCTCTCTCTCTCTCTCTCTCTCCCTCTCACTCTCTCTGTCTCTCTCTCTCAAATTCTTTCACTCACTAACTCTCGGCCTTTCTCTCTTTCTTTCTCTCTCTCTGCCTCTCTCTCTCTGTCTCTCTTTCTCTCTGTGCTTTTTCTCTTTTATGAATAAAACTACAACAAGTACAAGTACTCGTACAACCAGAGCTACAACTAGTAAAACTACAACTACAACTACGACAAGTACAAGTACAACTACAACTACAACAAGTACAACTGCAACTACTACTACAACAAGAACACCTACAACTACAACTACAACAAGTAAAACTATAACTATAACTACAACAAGTACAACTACAACTACAGCTAAAACAAGTACAACTACAATTAAACTACAACAAGTACAACTACAACTACAACAGTACAACTAGAACTACAACTACAACAAGTACAACTACAATTACAACTATAAGAAGTACAACTACAACTATTACAAGGACAAGTACAACTTCAACTACAACAAGTACAACTACAACTAGAACTACAACTACAACAAATACAAGTACAACTAAAACTACAACAAATAGAAGTACAACTACAACTATAACAAGTACCACTACAATTACAACTACAACAAGTGCAACTACAATAACAACAAGTACAAGTATTACTATAACTACAACAAGTACAAGTTCAACTACAACTACAAAAAGTAAAACTACAACAACAACTACTACAAGTAAAAATACAACTACAATTACAACATGTCCAACTACAACTACATCTACAACAAGTAGAAGTACAAGTAAAACTACAACGACATCTTGTACAGTACAAATACAACAACAACAAGTGTAATTACAACTACAACAAGTACATGTAAAAGTACAACTATAACAAGTACAACAACAACTACAACTACAACAGATACAAATACAACAGGTACAACTACAACTAAAGAAGTACAAGTACAATTTCAACTACAACAAGTAAGAGTACAACTACAACTACAACAAGTACCACTACAACTACAAATACAATGAATACAACCACAACTAGAACTACAACAAGTAAGAGTACAACTAAAACTACAACAAGTACTACTGCAACTACAACAAGTAACTTACAACTACAACAACAACAAGTACATGTACAACTACAACTCAAAAAAGTACAACTACAACTACAACTACACCAAGTACAACTACAGCTACAACAAGTTTAACTACAACTACAACTACACCAAGTACAAGTACAACTACAACTACAACTATAACAACAACAAGTACAACTACAACGACAACCACAACAAGTACAACTACAACTACACCAAGTAGAAGTACAACTACAACAACAACTACAACAACTACGACAAAACCATAACTGCAACAAGTACAAGTACAACTACAACTACAAGAAGTACAACTACAACTACAAGTACTACTACAACTACAAGAAGTACAAGTAAATATAAAACTACAACAAGTACAACAACAACTACAACTACAATAATTACAAGTACAACTAGAACAAGTACAACTACGACTACAACAAGTACAACTGCAACTACAACTACAACAAGTACAATTACAACTACAACAAGTACAACTACAACTACCAAAACCACAAGAAGAACTACAACTACAACAAGGAAAACTTCAACTGCAACAAGTACAACTACAACCACAACAAGTAACTTACAACTACAACAAAAAGTACATGTACAACTACAGCTACAACAAACAAAACTACAACTACAACAAGAACAACTACAACTACAACAACAAAAAGTACAAGTAAAACTACAACTACAACTAAAACTATCAATGTAACAAGTACAACTACAACTACAAATACAACAAGTACAACTACAACTATATCTACAACAAGTACAACTACAACTACAACAAGTAAAAATACATATAAAACTACCACAAGTACAACTGCAACTACAAAATATACAACTACAACTACAACTACAGCAAGGACAACTACAACTACAACTACAACAAGTATAACTACAACTACAACAAGTACATCTACAAATACAACTACAAAAAGTACAACTACAAACTAGAACAAGTACAACTACAACTACAACAAGTACAACTACAACTACAACAAGTACAACTACAACTACAACAAGTACAACTACAACTAAAAAAAGGACTAGAACAACTACAACTACAACAAGGACAACTTCAACTACAACAAGTACAACTACAACTACAACAAGTAACTTACAACTACAACAACAACAAGTACATGTACAACTACAACTCCAACAAGTACAACTACACTACAACAAGTACAACTACAACTACAACAAGTACAACTACAACTACAACTACAACAAGTACAAGTACAACTAGAACTACGACTCTAACAATTACAACTACAACTGCAGCTAGAAGATGTAATACTAAAACTACAACAAGTAAAACTACAACAACAACTACAACAAGTACATCTACAACAACAAGTACAATAAGTACAACTACAGCAAGTACAAGTACATTTACAACTACAACAAGTACAACTACAAATAAAAATAAAACAAGTACAACTACAATTACAACAACCAGAACTACAAGTACAACAAAAACAAGTACAACTACAACTACAACAAGTACAACTGCAACTATAACTACAGCAAGTATACTACAACTATAACTACAACAATTATAGCTACAACTACAACTACAACAAGTAAAACTACAACTACAACTGAAACAAGTACAAGTACAATTAATACTACAACAAGTACAACTACAAATACAACAAGTACAAATACAACTACAACTACAACAAGTAACTTACAACTACAACTACAAGAAGTACAACTACAACTACAACTACAACAAGTACAACTACAACTACAACTACAACAAGTACAACTAAAACTACAAATGTAACAAGTACAATTACAACTACAACTACAACAAGTACAAGTACAACTAGAACTACGAATCTAACAATTACAACTACAACTGCAGCTAGAAGAAGTAATACTAAAACTACAACAAGTAAAACTACAACAACTACAACAAGTACAACTACTACAACAAGTACAATAAGTACAACTACAGCAAGTACAAGTACATTTACAACTACAACAAGTACAATTACAACTACAACTAAAACAAGTACAACTACAACTACAACTACAACAAGTAGAACTACAACTACAACTAAAACAAGTAAAACTACAACTACAACAAGTAAAACTACAATTAGAACTACAACAAGTACAACTACAACTACAACTACAACAAGTATAGCTACAACTACAACTACAACAAGTACAAGTACAACTACAAATATAACAAGTACAAAAACAAGTACGACTACAAGTACAACTAGAAGTACAACAAGTAGAAGTACAACTACAACTACAACTACAACTACAAGTACAACTACAACTACAACTACAACAAGTACAACTACAACTACAACAAGTGCAAGTACAACTACAACTACAACAAGTACAACTACAACTAAATACAAGTACAAGTACAAGTACAACTACAAGAAGTACAATTACAACTACAACTACAAGAAGTAGAATTACAACACCTTCAAGTAAAAATAGAACTACAACTAGAACAAGTACAACTACAACTACAACAAGTACAACTACAACTACATCTACGACAAAGACAAGTACAACTACAACTACAACAATTAAAACTAAAACTTCAAATTTAACAAGTACAACTTCAACTATAACTGCAACAAGTACAACTAAAACTACAACAAGTACACCCAAAACTACAAAAAGTACAAGTACAACTACAACTACAACAAGTACAACTAAACTTACAACAAGTACAATTAGAACTATATCAAGTACATTTACAACTACAACTACAAGAAGTACAACTACAACTACAATAAGTACAACTACATCTACACCAAGTACAACTATAACTACAACTACAACAAGTTCAACTACAACTACAAGTACACCAAGTACAAGTACAACTACAACTACAACTACTACAAGTAAAACTACAACTACAACTAGAACAAATACAAGTACAATTACAACTACAACTACAACAAAGACAATTACAACTACAATTACAACATATACAACTACAACTACAAAAACAACAAGAACAACTACAACTAGAAGAAGTAAAACTACATCTACAACAAGCACAAATACAACTACAACTACAACTAGTACAACTAAAACTACAACTACAACTACAATAAATACAGCTACAACTAAAACAAGTACAAGTACAACTACAACTAGAACAAGTACAACTACAACTTAAACAAGTACAACCACAACTGCAAGTACAACAAGTACAACTACAACTACAATAAGTACAGCTACAAGTACAACAAATACAAGTACAACTAATTTTGAAGAAGTATAACTACAACTACAACTACAACAAGTACAAGTACAACTACAACTACAACAAGGAGAACAACAACTAAAACTACAAAAAGTACAATTACAACTACAACTACAAGAAGTACAATTACAATTAAAACTACAACAAATATAATTACAACTACAACTACAACATGTAGAACTAAAACTACAAAAACAACAAGTACAACTCCAACTCCAACAAGTTCAACTACAACTGCAACTACAACAAGTACAACTACAACTACAATAAGTATAACTAGAACTACAACTACAATAAGTACAGCTACAACTACAACAAGTACAAGTACAACTATAAAAAGTACAACTTGAACTACAACTACAACATATAAAACTACAACAAGTACAAGTACAACTACAAGTACAACTACATCAAGTCCAACTACAACTACAACAAATACAACTACAACTACAACTACAACATTTACAACTACAACTTTAACTACAACAAGTACAACTACAACTAAAATTACAACAAGTAGAACTGGAATTACAACTACAACAAGTACAATTAAAAGAAGTACAACTATAACTACAACTACAAGAAGTAGAACAACAACTACAAGTACAAGTACAACTACACTTAGAACAAGTACAACTACAACTACAACTACAACAAGTACAACTAAACTACAGCTACAACAAGTACAACTACAACTAGAAAAAGTACAACAACTAAATCTACAACAAGTACAACTACAACTACAACAAGTAAAACTACAAATACAACTTCAATCAGTACAACTACAACTACAAAAAGTACAAGAACAACTAAAACTACAACAAGGACAACTTCAACTACAACAAGTACAACTACAACTACAATAAGTAACTTCCAACTACAACAACAAATACATGTACAACTACAACAAGTACAACTACAACTACAACAACAAGAAGTACAAGTACAACTACAAGTAAAACAAGTACAACTCAAACAACAACTACAACAAGTACAAGTAGAACTACAAATACACCAAGTACAACTACAACCACAACTACAATAAGTACAACTACAACTACAACAAGTACAACTACAACTACAACTACAAAAAGGAAAAATACAACTAGAACAAGTACAACTACAACTAAAACAAGTACAACTACATCTACAACTACAACAAGTAGAACAAGAACTACAACTACAACTACAAAAAGGACAATTAAAACTATTAATGTAACAATTACAACTACATTATAACTACAACAAGGACAACTACAACTACAAGAAGTACAACCAAAACTACAAAAAGTACAACTACATCTACAACTACAACAAGTACAAATACAAGTACACTAATTACAAGTACAACTACAACTAAAACTACATCACGTTCAAGTACAACTGCAACTACAACAAGGACAACTACAACTACAACAAGCACAAGTACAACTACAACTACAAAAAGTACAAGTACAACTACAACTTCAACAAGTTCAACTAAAACTACAACAAGTACAAGTACATATAAAACTACCACAAGTACAACTAAAACTCCAACATATACAAATTCAAAATCCACTACATCAAGTACAACTACCACTACAACTACAACAAGTACAACTACAACTACATTATGTACAACTACAACTACAACTACAACAAGTACAACTACAACAACAACATGTACAACTACAACTACAATAAATACAACTACTACTACAACAAGTACAAGTACAACTAGAACCATAACAAGTACAACTACAGCTACAACTACAACAAGTACAACTACAACTACAACTAGAACTAAAATAACTACGACTAAAACAGGTACACGTACAACAAAATCATCAACAAGTACTTCTACTATTTTAACTTCAACAAGTACAATTAAAAGTAATAAAAAGTACAAGAACAACTACAACTACAACAAGGTCATTTTCAACTACAACAAGTACAACTACAACTACAACAAGTAACTTACAACTACGACAACAACAAGTACATGTACAACTACAACTACAACAAGTACAACTACAACTACAACTACAATAAGTACAACTATTAGTACAAAAAGTACATGTACAACTACAACTACAAGTACAACTACAATTAAAACTACAACAAGTACAATCACAACTACAACTACAACATATACAACTACTAGTACAACAAGTAAGAGTACAAGTAGAACTACAAAAAGAACAACTACAACTACAGCTAAAACAAATACATCTACAACTACAACTAAAAGTACAACTACAACTACAACAAGTACAAGTAAAAATATATCTACAACTACAACAAGTACAACTACAACTAGAACAAGTACAACTACAACTACAACTACAACTATAACATATACAACTATAACTACAACTACAAGAAGTAAGAGTACAACTACAACTACAAGAAGTACAACTACAATTACACCAAAAACAAGTACAACTGCAACTACAACTACAACGAATACAACTAAAACTACAACAAGTACAAGTACAACTACAACTACAAGAAGTACAACTACAATTAAAACTACAACAAGTACAAATACAACTACAACTACAACATATACAACTACAACTACAAAAACAACAAGCAAAACTACAACTAGAAGAAGTACAACTACAACTATAAGAAGTACAACTAAAACTATTACAAATACAACTACAACTACAACAGTACAACTACAACTACAACTACAATAAGTACAGCTACAAGTACAAAAAGTACAAGTACAACTACAACTATAAGAAGTACAACTATAACTACAACGAAAACAAGTACAAGTACAACTACAACTACAACATGGAGAACTAAAACTACAACTATAAAAAGTACAACTACAACTACATCTACAACTAAAACTACAACGAGTACAACTATAACTATTACTACAACAAGTACAACTACAATTACAAAAACAACAAGTACAACTACAACTACAACTAATAAACTACAATTACAACTACAAGAAGTACAACTACAACTAGAACAATTACAATTACAACTACAACAAGTACAAATACAACTACAACTACAACAGGTACAACTACAACTACAACTACAAAAAGTACAAATATAACTACAATTACAACAAGTACAACTACAACTACAACAAGTATAAGTACAACTACAATTATAACAAGTACATGTACAATTACAAGTAGAACAAGTACAGCTACAACTGCAACTACAAGATATACAAACACAATCACAACTACAACAATGGAAATACAACTACAACTACAACGAGTACAAATAGAACTAAAACTACATCAAGTACAACTACAACTAGAAGAAATACAACTACAACTACAACAACTACAACTACAACAACTACAACTACAACTATAACTACAACAAGTACAACTACAACTAGAACAAGTACAAGTACAATTACAAGTACAACTACAACTACATTTAGTACAACTAGAACTACAACTACAATAAATAGAATTACAACATAACAACTACAACAACTACAACTACAACTACAACAACTACAACTACAACTACTAAACTACAACTCTAATTTAAAAAGTACTGTAAACTACAACTACAACAACAACAACTACAACTACAACTACAACAAGTACAACTACAACTACAACCACAACAACTACAAAAAAGTACAACTACAACTACAACTACAACAGAGTACAACTACAACTACAACAACTACAACTACTACTACAACAACTACAAGTACAACTACCCAACAAGTACAACTAACTTTAAACTACAACTACAACAACTAGAACCACAACTACAACTACAACAACTACAACTACAAACTACAACTACAAATACAACTACAACTACAACTACAACAACTACAACTACAACTACAACTACAACAACTACAACAAGTACAACTACAACTACAACAGAACTTTACAACTACAACTACAACAAATCCAAGTAAAACTACAACTACAACAAGTACAACTACAACTACAACTACAACTACATCTACAACTACAACTACAACAACTACAACTACAACTACAACTACAACAACTACAACTAGGAGCAATTACTAACCCTACAACTACAGCTACAGCTACAACTACAACTACAACAGCTACAACTACAACTACAACAACTACAACTACAACTACCTAACCTACAACTACAAGAACTACAACTACAACTACAACAACTACGACAACAACTACAACTAACACAACTACTACTACAACAACTACAACTACAACAACTACAACTAGTTCAACTACAACTACAACTACAACAACTACATAACTACAACTACAACAGCGTCAAATACAACTAAAACTACAACTACAACAACTATATCTACAACTACAACTACAACAACTACAACTACAACTACAACTACAACAACTACAACTACAACTACAACTACAACAACTTCAACTACAACTACAACAACTACAACTAGAACTACAACTACAAGAACTACAACTACAACTACTAAAATTAAAACTACAACTAAGCAAAAATAACTTTACAACTACAAGTACTAAACTACAACTAAAATTACAACAACAGCTACATCTACAACTACAATCTAAGCAACAACTACAGCAGCTACAACTACAACTACAACAACTACAACTACAACTACAACTACAACAACTACAACTACAACAACTACAACAACTACAACTACAACTACAACAACTACAACTACAACTACAACTACAACAACTACAACTACAACAACTACAACTACAACTACAACTACAACTACAACTACAACTACAACAACTACAACTACAACTACAACAACTACAACTACAACTACAACTACAACAACTACAACTACAACTACAACTACAACAACAACTACAACTACAACAACTACAACTACAACTACAACTACAACAACTACAACTACAACTACAACAACTACAACTACAACTACAACTACAACAACTACAACTACAACTACAACTACAACAACTACAACTACAACTACAACTACAACTACAACTACAACTACAACTACAACTACAACAACTACTACTACAACTACAACTACAACAACTACAACAACTACTAAATCTACAACAACTACAACTACAACTACAACTACAACAACTACAACTACAACTACAATAACAACAACTACAACTACAACTACAACTACAACAACTACAACTACAACTACAACTACAACTACAACTACAACTACAACAACTACAACTACAACTACAACTACAACAACTACAACTACAACTACAACTACAACAACTACAACTACAACTACAACTACAACAACTACAACTACAACTACAACTACAACAACTACAACTACAACTACAACTACAACTACAACTACAACTACAACTACAACTACAACTACAACAACTACAACTACAACTACAACTACAACAACTACAACTACAACTACAACAACTACAACTACAACTACAACTACAACTACAACAACTACAACTACAACTACAACTACAACAACTACAACTACAACTACAACTACAACTACAACAACTACAACTACAACTACAACAACTACAACTACAACTACAATTACAACAACTACAACTACAACTACAACTACAACAACTACAACTACAACTACAACTACAACAACAACTACAACTACAACTACAACTACAACAACTACAACTACAACTACAACTACAACTACAACTACAACAACTACAACTACAACTACAACTATAACAACTACAACTACAACTACAACAACTACAACTACAACTACAACTACAACTACAACTACAACTACAACAACTACAACAACTACAACTACAACAACTACAACTACAACTACAACTACAACTACAACAACTACAACTACAACTACAACAACTACAACTACAACTACAACTACAACTACAACTACAACTACAACAACTACAACTACAACTACAACTACAACAACTACAACTACAACTACAACTACAACTACAACTACAACTACAACTACAACTACAACAACTACAACTACAACAACTACAACAACTACAACTACAACAACTACAACAACTACAACTACAACTACAACTACAACTACAACTACAACTACAACTACAACAACTACAACTACAACTACAACTACAACAACTACAACTACAACAACTACAACTACAACTACAACTACAACAACTACAACTACAACTACAACTACAACAACTACAACAACTACAACTACAACTACAACTACAACTACAACTACAACTACAACAACTACAACTACAACAACTACAACAACTACAACTACAACAACTACAACTACAACTACAACTACAACAACTACAACTACAACTACAACTACAACAACTACAACTACAACTACAACAACTACAACTACAACTACAACTACAACTACAACTACAACTACAACTACAACAACTACAACTACAACTACAACTACAACAACTACAACTAAAACTACAACAACTACAACTACAACTACAACAACTACAACTACAACTACAACTACAACTACAACTACAACTACAACTACAACAACTACAACTACAACTACAACTACTACAACTACAACTACAACTACAACTACAACAACTACAACTACAACTACAACTACAACAACTACAACTACAACTACAACTACAACAACTACAACTACAACTACAACAACTACAACTACAACTACAACTACAACAACTACAACTACAACTACAACTACAACAACTACAACTACAACTACAACTACAACTACAACAACTACAACTACAACTACAACAACTACAACTACAACTACAACAACTACAACTACAACTACAACTACAACAACTACAACTACAACTACAACTACAACTACAACAACAACAACTACAACTACAACAACTACAACTACAACTACAACAACAACAACTACAACTACAACTACAACAACAACAACTACAACTACAACTACAACAACTACAACTACAACTACAACTACAACAACTACAACTACAACTACAACAACTACAACAACTACAACTACAACAACTACAACAACTACAACTACAACTACAACTACAACAACTACAACTACAACTACAACAACTACAACAACTACAACTACAACAACTACAACTACAACTACAACTACAACAACAACTACAACTACAACTACAACAACTACAACTACAACTACAACTACAACAACTACAACTACAACTACAACTACAACAACTACAACTACAACTACAACAACTACAACTACAACTACAACTACATCTAGAACTACAACTACAACTACAACTACAACAACTACAACTACAACTACAACTACAACAACTAAAACTAGAACTACAACTACAACAACTACAACTACAACTACAACTACAACTACAACTACAACTACAACTACAACAACTACAACAACTACAACTACAACTACAACTACAACAACTACAACTACAACTACAACTACAACTACAACTACAACAACTACAACTACAACAACTACAACTACAACAACAACTACAACTACAACTACAACAACTACAACTACAACTACAACTACAACAACTACAACTACAACTACAACTACAACAACTACAACTACAACTACAACTACAACAACTACAACTACAACTACAACTACAACTACAACAACTACAACTACAACTACAACTACAACAACTACAACTACAACTACAACTACAACTACAACTACAACTACAACTACAACAACTACAACTACAACTACAACTACAACTACAACTACAACTACAACAACTACAACTACAACTACAACAACTACAACTACAACAACTACAACTACAACTACAACTACAACAACTACAACTACAACTACAACTACAACAACTACAACTACAACTACAACTACAACAACTACAACTACAACTACAACTACAACTACAACTACAACTACAACTACAACAACAACTACAACTACAACTACAACTACAACAACTACAACTACAACTACAACTACAACAACTACAACTACAACTACAACTACAACAACTACAACTACAACTACAACTACAACAACTACAACTACAACTACAACAACAACAACTACAACTACAACTACAACAACTACAACTACAACTACAACTACAACAACTACAACTACAACTACAACTACAACAACTACAACTACAACTACAACTACAACAACTACAACTACAACTACAACTACAACAACTACAACTACAACTACAACTACAACAACTACAACTACAACTACAACTACAACAACTACAACTACAACTACAACTACAACAACTACAACTACAACTACAACTACAACAACTACAACTACAACTACAACAACTACAACTACAACTACAACAACAACAACTACAACTACAACTACAACAACTACAACTATAACTACAACTACAACTACAACTACAACTACAACAACTACAACTACAACTACAACTACAACAACTACAACTACAATTACACTACAACTACAACTACAACAACTATAACTACAACTACAACTACAACAACTACAACTACAAATACAACTACAACAACTACAACAACAACAACTACAACTACACCTACAACTACAACTACAACTACAACTACAACAACTACAACTACAACTACAACTACAACTACAACTACAACAACTACAACTACAACTACAACTACAACAACTACAACTACAACTACAACAACTACAACTACAACTACAACTACAACAACTACAACTACAACTACAACTACAACAACTACAACTACAACAACTACAACTACAACTACAACAACTACAACTACAACTACAACTACAACTACAACAACTACAACTACAACTACAACTACAACAACTACAACTACAACTACAACTACAACTACAACTACAACAACTACAACTACAACAACTACAACTACAACTACAACTACAACAACTACAACTACAACTACAACTACAACAACTACAACTACAACTACAACTACAACAACTACAACTACAACTACAACAACTACAACTACAACTACAACTAACACTACAACTACAAGAACTACAACTACAACTACAACTACAACTACAACAACTACAACTACAACTACAACTACAACTACAACTACAACAACTACAACTACAACTACAACAACTACAACTACAACTACAACTACAACAACTACAACTACAACTACAACTACAACAACTACAACTACAACTACTACAACTACAACTACAACTACAACTACAACAACTACAACTACAACTACAACAACTACAACTACAACAACAACTACAACTACAACTACAACTACAACAACTACAACTACAACTACAACTACAACAACTACAACTACAACTACAACTACAACAACTACAACTACAACTACAACTACAACAACTACAACTACAACTACAACTACAACAACTACAACTACAACTACAACTACAACAACTACAACTACAACTACAACAACTACAACTACAACTACAACTACAACTACAACTACAACTACAACTACAA
>JAWDGP010001270.1:0-5000 GCA_033675545.1 Elysia crispata | reverse complement strand
ACAAGTACAAGTTTGACTACATCTACCACAAGTACAAGTTTCACTACAACTACAACAAGTACAAGTACAACTACAACTACAACGAATACAAGTACAACTACAACTAAAATTCAACTACAACAATTACAAGTACAAAAAAAACTGCAATAACTACAATTTCAACTACAACTACAACGAACACAAGTACAACTACAACTAGAACGTGTACAAGTACAACCACAGCAATTACAACTATAACTAAATCAAGTACAAGTACAACTACAACTACAACAGTACAATTACAACTACAAGTACAAGTACAACTACAACTACAATTAGTACAAATACAACCAAAACAAGTACAAGTACAACTACAACTACAACTACAACAAGTAGAACTATAACTACAACTACAAGAAGTACAACTAAAAATACAACTACAACAAATTTAAGTACAACTACAAAAACTACAAGTATCACTACTACTACAACAAGTGAAACTACAACTATAAAAAGTACAACTACAACTACAACTACAACAAGTACAACAATAACAAGAAGTACAAGTAAAACTTAGATACAAAACAAGTACAAGTAAAACTACAACAACAACGAGAAAAAGTACTACTACAACTACAACAAGTACAAGTACAACTTCAACTACAACAGGTACAAGTACAATTTCAACTTTCGCATGAACAAGTACAGTTATAATAAGTACAACTACAACTACAACTTCAGCAAGTACAAATACAACTATAACTACAATTAAAACAAGTACAAGTACAACTACAACCAGAAAAAGTACAACTTCAACTACAACAATAATAAGTACAACTACAACTACAACAAGTGCAACTACAACTACAACAAGTACAACTACAACTACAACTACAACAAGTAAGAGTACAACTTCAACCACAACAGGTACAAGTACAATTTCAACTTTCGCATGAACAAGTACAGTTATAATAAGTACAACTACAACTACAACTTCAGCAAGTACAAATACAACTTCAAATTCAAAAAGTACAACTAGAAGTACAACGAACACAAGTACAACTATAACAAGTACAATTATAACAATAACAACTACAATTACACGAGTAGAAATATAACTACAAGTACAACAAGTACAACTACAACTACAAGAAGTACAAGTACAAGAACAAATGTAGCAAGTTCAAGTACAACTACAATAAGTACAACTAAAACTACAACAACTACAACTACAACTACAACTTCATCAAATACAACTACAACTACAACTACAACAACTACAACTACAACTACAAAAACTACAACTACAACTACAACTACAACAACTACAACTACAACTACAACTACAACAACTACAACTACAAATACAACAACTACAACTACAACTACAACTACAACTACAACTACAACAACTACAACTACAACTACAACTACAACAAGTACAACTACAACTACAACTACAACAACTACAACTACAACTACAACTACAACTACAACAACTACAACTACAACTACAACTACAACAACTACAACTACAACTACAACTACAATTACAACTACAACTACAACTACAACTACAACTACAACTACAACAACTACAACTACAACTACAACTACAACAACTACAACTACAACTACAACTACAACAAGTACAAACACAACTACAACAAGTACAACTACAAATATAATTATAACAAGTACAACTACATTAATTATAACTACAACTTCAACTACAACATGTACAAGTACAACTACAACTACAAGAAGTGGAACTACAACTGCAACTACAACAAGAACAAGTACAATTACAACAAGTAGAACCACAACTACAACTACAACTACAACAAGTACAACTACAAGTACCACAAGTAAAACTATGACTACAACTAGTACAAATACAAGAAGTAAAACTACAACTACAACAAGTTCAACTTCAACTATAACTACAACTAAAACTACAACAAGTACAACTACAACTACAACAAGTACAAGAACAACTAAAACTACAAGAAGAACAACTACAACTACGACAAAAACATCTACAACTACAACTAAAACTGCATAAAGTACAACTACAACTGCAACTACAACAAGTATAAATAAAACTACAAGAAGTACATCTACAACTTCAACTACAACAAATAAAACTACAAATACAACTACAACAAAAGTACAAGTACAACTACAACTACAACAAGGACAAGGAAAATTACAACAAGAACAACTATAACTACAACAAGTACAACTAGAACTACAACTACAACAAATTTAACTACAACTACAACTACAAAAAGTACAAGTAAAAATACAACTACAACTACAACAAATACAAGTACATTCACAACTACAACAAATACAATACAACTACAACTCCAACATAAAACTACAACTACAAGTACAACTACAACAAATACAACTTTAACTACAAAAATTTCAAATACAACTTCAACTACAACAGTACAACTACAACTGCAACAAGTACAACTACAACTATAACAAGTACAACTAAAAATACAACAAGTACATGTACAACTACAACTCAATCTGCAACAAGTACAACTACATCTACAACTACAATATGTACAAATATAACTACAACAAGTACAATTACAACTACAACTACAACATAAAGAACTAAATTTACAACTAAAACAAGTAAGACTACAACTACATTTACAAAAAAAACTACAACTACAACAAGTACAACTACAACTACAACAAAAATAACTTCAACTACAAGAGCAACTAGAACTACAACTACAAGAAGTACAACTACAACTACAACAAGTATAACTACAAATACAACTATAACAAGTACAACTACAACTACATTAAGTATAACTTTAGCTACAACTACAACAAATACAAGTACAACTACATCTACACAGAGTATAACTACAACTACAACTACATCAAGTACAACTAGGACAACTATTAGAACAAGTACAAGTACAACTACAACCACAACAAGTACAACTACAACTACAACTAGACAAAACTACAACTACTACAAGTACAACTACAACTACAAGAAGTAGAACTACAACTACAACTACAACAAGAACAAATACAATTACAACAAGTACAACCACAACTACAACTACAACTATAACAATTACAACTACAAGTACCACAAGTACAACTACGACTACAACTAGTACAACTCCAACAAGTACAACTACAACTACAACAAGTTCAACTTCAACTACAACTACAAGTACAACAACAACTACAACTACAACAAGTACAGCTACAACTACAACAAGTACAAGAACAACTACAACTACAAGAAGAACAACTACAACTACGACAAGTACAGCTACAACTACAACTGAAACTGCATCAAGTAAAACTACAACTACAACTACAGAAGTACAAGTACAACTACAACGTCAACAAGTACAACAACTACAACTACAAGTGATTGCACAACTACAACTACAATAAGTATACCTAAAACTACTGCTACAACGAATACAACTACAACTACACCTACAACAAATACAACTACAACTACAACTACGATAAATACAACTACAACCACAACGAGTTCAACTAGAACTACAACAACAACAAGTACAAGTACAACGACAACTACAACTATAAGAAGTACAAGTACAACGACAACTGCAGCTACTACTAGTACATTTACAACTATAACAAGTACACTTACAACTACAATTACAACAAATACAAATACAACTAAAACTACAACAAGTACAACTACAACTATAACAAGTACAACTACAACAAGTACAACTACAACTACAAGAAGTAGAACTACAACTACAACAAGAACAACTACAATTACAACAAGTAGAACCACAACTACAAGTACAACTACAACAAGTACAACTACAACTACAACAAGTACAACTACAACTATAACAAGTACAACTACAACAAGTACAACTACAACATCAACAAGTTATTCAACTACAACTACAAGTACAAGTAAAACTACAACTACAACAAGTACTAGTATAACTACAACTACAACAAGTACAACTACAACTACAACTACAACAAGTACAACTACAACTACAGCTACAACAAAAACAACTACAACTACAACTACAGCAAGTACAGCTACAACTACAACAAGTACAACTACAACTACAACTTCAACTACAACAAGTAAAACTACAAGTACAACTACAACAAAAAAAAGTACAAGAACAGCTACAACTACAACTACAAAAAGTAAAACTACAAGTACAACTACAAGAAAAAAAAGTACAAGAACAAATATAACTACAACAAGTACAACTAGAACTACAACTACAACAACTACAACTACAACAACAACAAGGACAATATAACTATAACTACAACTACAACAAGTACAACTACAACTACAATTACAACAAGTACAACTAAATCTACAACTACAACAAGTACAAGTACACCTACAACTACAACATGTACAAGTTTAACTAAAACTAAAACAAGAACAACTACAACTACAACAAGTACAACTACAACTACAACTACAAAAAGTACAAGTACGACTATAACAAGTATAACTACAACTATAACTACAATAAAATACAAGTACATTCATAACTACAAGAAGTACAAGTACAACTACAACTACAACAAGTACAAATACGACTATTACAAGTATAACTACAACGACAACTACAACATGTACAAGTATAACTACAACAAGTACAACTACAACTACAACAATTAAAACTAAAACTACAACTAGGACATATACAACTACAACTTCAACAAGTACAACTACAATTGCAACTACAACAAGTACAACTACAACTATAACGAGTACAACTACAACTACATCTACAACAAGTAAACTTAAACTAAATCTACAACTACAACAAGTACAACTACAACTATAACAAGAACAACTACAACTACAACAACTAAAACTAGAACTACAACAACAACAAGTACAACGACAACTAAAACTACAACAAGTACAAGTACTTCTACAACAACTTCAACTACAACTACAACTACAACAAGTACAAGTACAACTACAACTACAACTACAC
>JAWDGP010001269.1:0-33413 GCA_033675545.1 Elysia crispata | reverse complement strand
AATCACTACCTTAGGGCAGGTCTGGGTGTTTCTGTATTTAAGAGAAAATAGTAAAATGTCAAATATCTCACGGATTTTAGCATCGTAATAGTCTTTCTGAAGTAGGCCCCTAAGTTTGTTTTTTCTTGTAATCTAAAGTAGATCCTCACTTCCAGGTCTGGGGCTTAAAATCGAGTTGTAAAAGCCTTTGATTAGTCGTTTCTAGTTTAGGTTTTGTTTTGTTTTGTTTTGGTTTTTTTTTTTTTTTTTTTTTTGGGGGGGGGGGGGGGGGGGGGGCTGGTCTGTTTATTTTATTTTCTTTCCTTTTCTCGGTTTGTAAGTTTGTTTTGCCTTAGGCATTCTCTTGGGCATCAAATGAGACCATGTCAGTCAAGATAAATTCTGCAATGAAAAACAAGTGGACAGAAAAGTGCTCGTCAGCCAGTATTGTGGTTTGTTTTGTTTTTTGTTTTTTTGTTTTTTTTTTGTTTTTTTTTTCCCCCCAAGTTTCACACCCCGAAATTCTCATACAACTTGATACAGACAAGTTTGTTTTGGCCATACCGAGAATAAGACAAAATATTTCGATGACAAATTCAGTAAACTTGATTGGCTGTGAAATCTTTGATACTCTCCTTGAATGGATCACCTGCATATTGTGCTATCCGTCTGAATAAATTATAGATCTATGTAAAAAGAATAAATTTACAGGTCTATGAAATAACGAGAAAGCAAATAATCTGTGATTTCAAATATCCTTAGACACTGCCGTTACTTTTTTGCAATCCAGTCCAGCATTTCATGCGTTGTTACAAACCATCCAAGATGGCGTTGTTTCGGCTTGATCCCTGTGGGATAATATGTATTTTTATCACTTATCTGGCTCTATTTTATGCCGATTATGTGATTGTTAGACATCTAGTTTTGCCATCGATGACAGACACGTGAGTATTTGTTGATCAAATACTAAAAAGACCTAGATCTAGCTTAACGTTCTCTCTCTCTCTCTCTCTCTCTCTCTCTCTCTCTCTCTCTCTCTCTCTCTCTCTCTCTCTCTCTCTCTCTCTCTCTCTCTCTCTCTCTCTCTCTCTCTCTCTCTCTCTCTCTCTCTCTCTCTCTCTCTCTCTCTCTCTCTCTCTCTCTCTCTCTCTCTCTCTCTCTCTCTCTCTCTCTCTCTCTCTCTCTCTCTCTCTCTCTCTCTCTCTCTCTCACTCTCTTTCTCTTCATCTGTCACTAAATCTCTCAATCTAGTTATCTCTTTCTCTCTTTTCCTTACCCCCTTACTTCTTCCCTCCCTCCATCCTTAGTCCAGTCTCTCAAATGGACACATAAGATCTAGATCTAGGCTAGATTTTTGCTTTTGCCACTCCCCATCACTAACATTCATGCATGATGCGTTTATCTATTTATAGGTTAGAATCTTAGTTTTTAAGATTTGATACAATTATAAATTTTGAAAC
This sequence comes from Elysia crispata, assembly GCA_033675545.1. Classification (NCBI taxonomy): domain Eukaryota; kingdom Metazoa; phylum Mollusca; class Gastropoda; family Plakobranchidae; genus Elysia; species Elysia crispata. Next base: position 31,974 of record JAWDGP010001269.1, on the reverse strand, counting down.
GATAAAGCAATAGCATATAGAATTAAAAGCTGCAGCATAATGCAATATTATCAAACATGCCCTGCATTTTTTTACTTATCACCTAAAAAAAAATACGAAACACTTAAAATAGTGGAAGTCTTGTGTAGAAAGGCGTTAATTATAACTTGAATAAAGCAAAACAATCTCAATAGTCTTTCATAAAAACTACTGTTTCATGGAGCATACAGAAAGCATACAGTTACACCTCTCGTTGATTTAATGAGAGTCAGGATCCAAGTAGGATTGATAACGTCTGAAACCTGAATTAAAATAATTACTATCCTTACAGTTATAAATTTGTTCATTGTGCTCCAATTTTCCTCTGCCAGACTATGGGGTGCAGGAAGTGTCGTCATTTTCAACACAATTATGTTCCTTCTCATTGTGGCTCACCTCCGCGCTGTACTCAGCGACCCGGGCATTGTCCCAATTCCTAAGACCAGCATGGATTTCTCAGATATGCATTCTGGTGAAGGGCCGAGAAAAACAGTAAGTGCAGGAACAAGCAGTAAAGCCAAGACTTTTTTCTAATCGTTTTTTTTTTTTTAATTTGCAGTGATGCAATATTGCCCAATTTAACCCATGAGTCAACCTTATTATTTTGTGCTGTTTTCTCCTTAAATAGAATCACTGTCGATTTCTCTGTTCCTCTTTATGGAGGTCAATAATCTCTCAAACCCTCTCTTGCAGTCTGATGGTTGGACGGTGTGTATGAAATGTGAGACATACAGACCGCCTCGAGCCCATCATTGCCGAGTGTGTCGCCGCTGTATCCGCCGCATGGACCATCATTGTCCATGGTGAGTTGATGTTGGTTAGCGACCGAGCGTCAGGAAACATTTCCAAATTCAGGAACATAAATTTGAATTTAGCTCAAGTTGCTATCAATTTTGCCATTGGACTGACTTCTTAATAAATGTGCAACCTTCTCAAATTGAATGTCTTTATTTTACAACAAGAAATGTTTGTTAAAAAAAAATATTTGTTTCTCTTTTAAACCTGCAAGTGTTTCTGAGAATATTTGAAGCATAAATCTATCATCCTATCGCAACATTTATTTCTAAATTGTTTGTTTTTCTTCCCACTTTTTTTGCCTTTAGGATCAACAACTGTGTTGGAGAGTTCAACCAAAGATTTTTTATTCAATTTTTATTTTATGTCGGTAAGTCCTGCTGGTATGGAAGGTTTTGATCAAGTGGGAATCAATGTATCATCTCTGGGTTATTATGCAATTTACTGCTCAATCAAAGTTGCACAGCAAGTGATCATATGGTCATAGTAACTGATGAGAAGACTAAATGTCAAGCAGGTGGTTTCCAGAAAACAAATTCTCATAGCGGTTCTCTTACAATGTCATATATTCTTTCTAGAATATAAAATAGGTGAAGTCGTGATCCTTCTCCACCCACACAAACACATGAAAAGACAAGCTGTGATGTTAAAGTTTAAACCTTAAACTTATTTAGTTGCAAAAGGTAGCCTATCAGAAAAAAAAAAAGATCTTGTCCAATTCACAAAAATTACGTGTTGTCCACTATAGTTGCTTCTCAGTGAGTCATCCGAGTTGTTCATGACTCAGTGGATAAATCTTTGGCAAAATGTTCGGAGCACTTCAGGGGGAAAATACAATGTTAAAAATGTTAATTAATGAATTTTTTACTCAATTTTTGGCGCACATTGGTCCTGTACAGCTTTAGAATATTTTTATGTGAGAACAGAAGGTTACTTTTCTTTCAAATGTCTATTCTAATTATCCATCTCAATGCCTCTCTCAGGACTCGCTAGCGTGTTTGCCATCACCATGGTGATTGTTTCCTGGACGATTGAGCCGAGCTCAGCCCGGAAAGAGACAAAACACATAAAGTTGTAAGTACAATATCTGTACATAGTTTTGAGAAGAAATGAAGAATTGTTGTAAATTCAACAATTTCTCTGTTAGCTACAGCAATAGAGATTGTCAGGTTTTGTTTTCAATTCTCAGCACAGAGGTAGCAGACATCTGTGGTTTAAGAAAATCCGAGTCTAAAATTGTTTCAATTGTCTTCACTATTTGCATTGGTTGCCCATCGTTAGGGTTTTTTTAGTACCCTTTATGGCAAGTTAGTCAGAAAAATTTGTTTTAAAGAGTGTCCAACACTTTTTTTTATATGGAGTGAAGTTTTGTTTTGTTATGTTTCTTTTGTATATCATAACTTACACTGATTCATAACCATTCAGAGATTTTGATTGATGATATATCCCCTATATGATTAGTCTAGATCACTGTGTTATCCACAATTCTATTTAAGAGAAAAGTTTGTTTTTTTGTTTTGTTTTTTTTTTTAATTTGGGAACCTAGTGTTATGAATTTTTTCCCTTTTAATATTTCTTATCTTTTCCACTTATCTTGCAGAGTTCATTCCATCGTCCTGGTTGTGGAGAGCATCCTGTTCGGTCTGTTTGTCATCGCTATCGGGTGTGATCAGGTATTACAGGCACTGTGCTGTTTGGATAAAACTGACAAAGCTTGAAAAAAGTTTTGGGGGAAAGAGCATTTTTCACTTTTCAGAAGTAAAAATATCTTTCTCTTTTAAATCTCAGAAATGCCAATTTTGAGATAAATCTGCATTTTTAAGATGTCCGGATTTTGTTCGAGTTCAGGATGATCCTTACCAAAATGTCCGGACTTGTCTTACAAAAACTATGTCATCATGCATTAATCCAAGACTCTCATATGCAGTATGCTCTTCTTAACAATCAAAACAAAAAACTCTTCTTCTAACAGGCATAATTTATCAAAATTCAAACTTGCAGATGTCTGCCATTTTGAATGATGAGACAGCTGTAGAACACGTAAAGAAAGAGGGGCCAGCCCGAGCCAGGAAGTCTCGCATAGTTCTCCTACAGGAAGTCTTTGGTCGTGGTATGTGTTTCTCCTGAAGTAATCACCCTACTATCTTCACCTTGCTTGACGCATGATTCTGATTGATTTCTCTCCTCTTCACTGCCTGCAGTTTCTTCAAGTCTTGTATTTGTGTGGAGAGTGTAATTTGATTTCATTGGACGTAAAGAATATTTATGGTGTATTCCACCCGATACTTTTCAACAGTTTGCTGTAGTTTGTGTATGAACAGGTTTCCTATAGAGGCACGGGATACTTGTGTTCAAACAACAACACAGTGATGCAAAATTTGTGAAAAAAAAAAAAAAAAGATTTTTTTCTTTCCCGTTTTATGAAAGCTATCTTTGTCTTGAAAAGATTAAGAATCTAATCATGTTTATCACACTTTAAAAGAAAAGAAAGAAGGAAAGTCAAAATTAGTAATTACAACCTGAAGTATGTGGAACTTTTTGTTGTACTTGAAATTTTGTGATTTGATTAAAGTAGTATTGAAGACTGGAATAATTTGATTTAGGATTGACATGACAATACACAGTTAATGAGACTTTCAAAATTCCTTTCTCCGGACCATTGTTTAATGGACTAGGGAGAGAGGAGAGACAAGCTATGAAGATCATTTCTATCATATCTCAAATTCAGTTTTCTTTGATCAAATGTTAGAATTTGAAATTTTAACGATGCCCTCATAATTACAGCGCTGGCCCGTTTCTTGTCTTTTTTTTCCCCCAGGTCATCCGATTACGTGGCTGTGGCCGTTTTATGTGGACCGGTATCGTCAACCTCAGGACAACGCAATGTACAATGTATGATTTGCAACATCTGTGGTGCATGTGGCTCAATTCTCATCATTACCATCATGGATCAGGCAGTGGCACGGTTGCTGCTGCTGTTGTGACAGATAGTGGTTGCAGCGGTTGTGACTTACTTTCACCATTCCTACGTTGACAACATCATCATTATCAAATAAAATTGACCTCTTCATCGTCATGGTTTTTCGGTTTGTCGTCATGAAATTAAATCTCACATTTTTCCCTGGAATTGTTACCTGGTTGAGCTCAAGAAAGAAGAATTTTACTATCATCCATGTACTCTCTGCATCATGAAGGAGGAATTCTCACATCATTGTACTCACTGGATCATCATGGAATTTCACATCCATATACTCTGTATTATCAAGGAGGATTTCTCACACTCATGTACTCTCTGTATCATCAAAGAGGAATTCACACATCCAAGTACTCTCTGATTCATCAAGTAGAAACTCTCACATCTACTTGCTCTATGTATCATAACAGAATTCCCACATCCATGCACTTTCTGTACCATAAAGGAGGAATTCTCACATCCATGTACTCTCTGTATCATCAAGTAGGAATTGTCACATCCATGCACTTTCTGTATCATAAAGGAGGAATTCTCACATCCATGTACTCTCTGTATCATCAAGTAGGAATTCTCACATCCATGTACTCTCTGTATCATCAAGTAGGAATTCTCACATCCATGTACTCTCTGCATCATCGAGGAATTCTCATATGCATGTACTCTCTGTGTCATCAAAGAGGAATTCTCATATCTATGAACTCTCCTCATCATCAAGTAGGAATTCTCACTGCAGCTGTCTTATTCCCTCTATTGTTTCTAGGGCAGCTTGCTCTGAGAAGCAATTGGTTGAAGTAAGAGCCGATGTTTCTCCTTTACCATCCGCTTTTCTCCCTCCAGACTTAGGATAAAAATATTCTCTATTTTTAACTTGGCAACATATTTCTCTGTGAAAAATTTCACAGCTCCTAAGTCTAAACAGGCAGGTGAGATGGAGAGTGAGACAAAGCATCAAGAGGACAATTTCTTCAGAGTTTCGTTAACCATGTACAAGCTTGCTTAGTTCCTTGTTTACTGAACACAGAAACACATTGAGATTATTTGCCCCTAGAATACTAAATACCTCCAGTGTCTCTGACTGAACATTCTAGTCAATGTCACCTCTAGAACTTTTTTCTCTCATCAGAGAAACCTGAGCCTAATCAAATGAAGGATAACTTTGTGTTAAGGAAAGTTGATGAAGCAGAGTTGTAGCATATAATTTTCTTTCTCTGAAGATCGTATCTTGCATCACAGCAAGATGATGAAGCCGAATTGCAGTATATAATTTTCTTTCTCTGAAGATTGTATCTTGCATCACAGTAAGTTGATGAAGCTGAGTTGTAGTATATAATTTTCTTTCTCTGAAGATTGTATCTTGCATCACAGTAAGTTGATGAAGCTGAGCTGTGGTATATAATTTTCTTTCTCTGAAGGTTGCACCTTGGGCTCGACACAGCAAGATGATGAAGCCAAGTTGTAGTGTATAATTTTCTTTCTCTGAAGATTGTATCATGCTGAGTTGAAGTTTTCTTTTACCAAAATGACGTTTCAGTAATATCATCGTGATCTTCATTGTGTGATGAGCTATGTGGAAAAACTTCTTCAGTTCATTAATGATCAGAAGTTGTCAGCTTCTTTCGTGCCATTCCTCAGCCTCATTCCTACGTCATCATCATCATCATCTTTAAAATACTGAGTTGCACTTTTTTGTTGGGCAATTTTATATCTCTAGTTATGATTTAATTTTCCTTACTCTTTTCTTTTTCTGAGTGCTTTCACATTTTTTTACTGTTTTTTTATAGATGTCCCCAAGGTAATACATATTAATCTCTGAGTGAACACCACAAATCAATGGAAATTTATTTATGCTTTCGCTTATTTGAAATAAGTTACCATTTGAAGTTGGTTGAAATCTGTCTAGATTACCCTATAGGCAATACTAGCTTTCTTGTGGTAAAGGACGTGTCAAGTGACGGTGGGGTAGAGTTCAGAGCCTTAGTTCTGCAGCTCTCTGTTATCGATGGCTTGAACCTTGCCCTTGCTGGATTAGTGTTGGGCCTCACTTATTCTTTGCTCTGTATGACTGTGACTAGTTTCTACTTGATGAAAAGTTGGATGATCTTGTTGTGGCCAGGCTATATATTACACACAGCAATTCAATTGTTTAAAAATTGAGACGCTGGCACAGTTAGTAAATAGGAAATCTGGCTAGCACAGCAGATTCTAACAATTTTAGGTTCCATTCTCAAACACACCTACAAACACTGATGATCACCCTTGGTGGGTGCCAGTAGATTTCAAAGCCACAACTAGATTGAGCCTTGTGTAACATGCCTGAATGAGTTTTGGATACATCACATGGACACAGCTCTGCTACTGCAAAGTTTCTGCATTCCTGCTGTTTTTCCTTTCTACATAAATAACATGTATGTTGAGACACCTGCTTAGTCGGAGAGGTGAGACTCAAGGCTGTGAAGGGAATCAGATGCTGCAACCAACTCTGTCGTGATATTTTTGTATCATTGTATTCAGTTGAGTGTATGATGCTTTTCTGCTGGCAATCAAAGCTTCAGTTTTACTAATTTATTATTCTTATCATGATGCAATTTGTATTTTGTATTTATTTAATTTTCTTTTAATATGCTCATTAGTTTGTAATTTCTATTTCTGGAATATTTAAATATTCAATTTTTTTTCCCCCACAACTATCAATGTGCCATTAAAATTGTTTACGTAAAAGCACATTTATATGTTTTGTTTTAGATATAAAGGAAAACTCAGTATTAGGTATAATTGACTCTACCAGATGTTTTAAACCTTAGTAGACATTAAGCATAGATTTTAGCAGACACTTAGTACAAACAGAATACTATTTGATCATTTTATTTTTGTTAAACTCATGCCTCAATTGATAGTTATTGACCAGGTTCCACAGCTCTTGAATATTGTTCTTCTGTGAGAACAGGGGGCGTGACGCTTAATCTCTAGTAAGCTAAGGCCAGCAAACCAAGTGACACATACAACACTAACAAAGATGGCTACTGTTGTTACAACAAGCAACAACTTCAAGTTCAGATACTGGTTCAAAACAACTCCTGCTATTTTATATACTCATTGTAAATTTGTGAGGGAGGGTTTTTCATTCTCTGTCATTTTTTTTTTCAATTTCTCAATATTTTCTCTTCACTATTTCTTGATGGTTTGATATGGTAAAACCTATAATTGATGGCCGTAGTTATGAAAATTGTCTATTGTCTGGCATGTATGACGTAATCTTTAATCATGTTGTTGCAATTAGCACATCATCCTGATTATTCATTATAAGATTTTATTCCTCTATTTATATATTTATACTTAAAATAAATCTTAATTTGTATTTGAACAAAAAAAATGTATATAAAACACATGTATTTTTTTCCTTACTTATGCCAATATTTGTTTGTTTGTTTTTTAATAAAAACATATACTGAGCATATAAATATTTCTCTTATTTGACTATAAGCATAAATTGAGATTTTCTTATAGTTTTTTTCCTTCTCTGCTTTTAACAACTGGATAAAACTGTTTTTCAGTTAGTATGTTTGTTTAAAAACATCAGTCATTTAAACAAAGAAGTGAAAGAATAAGAGAAGAAGAAACAGCACCAAAACATTGTGACAAGATAACAGCTGAAGCTTTGGGGAAGCAAACTTTCCAGTTTTGGAGATCAAATGTTTTCTTTAAAATTTATTTTCTTTCCATATCGTATCTTACTTTGGTCACATCTGGTGCAGTTTGAGACTTGTTTTACATTACATGATTAAGAATTTAGTGAAATTTCTTTTCTTCCATTATGTAGTAGTATTTTATCAAGAATAATCCTCAATATTGCTTAAGAAACCACCGTCAGCCTAGATAAAAATAGATCTAATGTTGAGGCTCACCAAATATTTGTGAAAACGTTCTTCATTAGGTGCTGGGCTGAAGTGGGTTTATTCTTTGAATCTATAGTACAGTTTCTTGTCTTGAATCGATCAATTCAAATACTATGGATCACAAGCGATCAAATTGGAACTTCTCTTAGTTTTTCAAATGGATGGGAACATTTGTGACTATGAGTTTTTATTGGAATATTTTAAGTTGAATTCTTTAAAACCATTCTAGCACTAGGTTTCTGAAATTTCCAAATGTGGTGTACGAGTTTAAAAAAAGAATCTCTTGCAATAGGAACAAACAGGGCTAATCTTGTATGACAAATGGGAGATTACACAGATGTGTTTTTGTCCAATCTCTCCCTAGCATCGTTTTATATCATTGAAGACTCAACAGGCAATAGACCTACGAATACTTCCACAGACAGGTGTATTGAATTCCGTTTTGAAAACAAACCTCAGCGCTGATAGATACCAATACCATAACGTTTGCACTTAAAGTAAAAATAAAACAATTATAACAATGTTCTTTTAGCTTATCTTTTACAGATTGCAATTTGTCAATTTGATTTTTTATGAAGTCCCATTTGGACTTTTCTGTATTAATTAGACTTTTTGTTTGTTTGTTTTTGTTGTTTTTTTTTCTCTCACTGCCAATAGTATTGTCTGTTTCAGTTCACTTGTCAACTGTGATAAAGACAGTGTGGTCAATTACATTCAGTGGTTGCATTTTGTTTTGAGTGGAATTTTTTTTATGGGGGAAGGGGACGTGTGGGTTTATGAGAGATAATATATCTATGGGGCCTACACTAAGAAAATTTCCGAATAATGATATGAACTCAGAGAGTTTTATTTATTGAAATTTTTGTTGATATATTACTGTATTGTTTGAGAGAGAGAGAAGCATTGAGAGGGCGATAAACACAGGAGTTGTGTCTAGTTTAGCTTGGGAGCACAGTGAGAAAAACAAATAGCATTACAAAAATAATCAAGATATTTTTTGAATGAATTTATTTTGACTATTTTTTACACATTTTCTTTTCTTACTTCTATTTTCAAAGAGTGTCTATTTTTGTATTCAACATGTAGAGTTTTGTGAAAGAGTTCTCGGACCTTTTTTGGCTTGTTGTTTGTGAGTAGAGCTATCAATGAGTCATAATGCTTTAATAGTAAATAATCTTTTTAATTTGTTCTGAATTTGTATTTCCTTTACCAGTTCAATACACCAATGCTTTTAGCATGCCTTGTTAATTTTTGTTTATTTGATGATGTGCTTAAGTTGTTAAGTATAAAACAAAAATTCACTGAAAAATCTACTGCAACATTTATTGGTGATATAGTTGTGTTGGTGTTCTTTCGTTTCTTTTTGTTTTAGAAGTGACAATTTTCTAAACACATTAGTTTTATTTTGCTTTAGCCATATTTCTGAACTAATGAATCTTCTGTTTTAACTCGCCAATCCAGCAGTATTGTATGTATTCAGTCTTCTCTGCTTTTATGTGACAAAAGATAAACTAAATTACAGTATGATACATGTCCTAGTATGTCAGTTTTGAACTTGATTAGGTGAAAGTTAAACATGATTGGGTTAAAATTTAACATGAAGGGAATGCATGTAAGGGTCGTCTTGGCGAGGGACTGCTATTAGGTGCACTTGGAGTCTTACTATTGAGTCAAATAAAGGCCTACACTTTTTTTGTTTGAAATGTATTTGGTTTTCCCTTTCTTTTTGTTTGTTTGCAAAGGGAACTAACTCGGCAAACTCTAGTTGATAAAAATCCAGTTAGACCCCTTTGTGTAAGCCCCTCAGGGCCCTTGTAATTTAGATCTAAATATATTTTATGTCACATGATCACAAGTTTCTCTTCTATGGAGATGTAAGGCTACGAGAAAGTTGAGAAAAAAACATTTCTGCAAAGAGGCCAAATTTAATTAAAGTGTACAAAATAAAAAAATCTATTGGCTTTAATGCTGAAAATGTTGAATAGTCGACCAAAACAGAATGATGCACATTTGGATATATCTGAATTGGTTGAGTTAACTCTTTCAATACATCTAAACTCTAGAGCAAATCAGTGTAAATGAACCACGAAGTCTATATGAGATTTTAGACGAATTTCTAAATTGCTTTTCCAATTGCAAGGTTATCCTTTTTTTTTTTGTGACAACCAAAAGGCCAAGACAGGATAATACAAGTCCAGAAATGTTTGTTTAGGTAACCTTGAAAATTAACAAGAATATGTCATAGTATTTTCTTTTGAACTCACACTGGAGTGGATGACAGCATATCAAAAGGTATGTTCAAAGTCTCTAAAATTACAAACAATAACACAGAACTTGACATGATGAATATCTTTAATCAATAATGGACAAAATTTATACCTTAATAAAGAAGTAAAGGAGATTAGGGATTGAAAAAAAAAAGTAGTAGGGGGATCGGGATATCTATATCCACCAACACCAGTGATAGATAGAGAGAGAGAGAGATGTTCAGATACCAGCATCATAATTATGTTGTATGTACAAAATGAACATTTATCATTGATGATGAAAGCAAATCAGATTCAGAGCTGAAACTCCTGGTTCTGGTGACACGAGTCTGACGTTAAGTCGGCAACAGCAAGGGTAAACAGACGGCTATCAACTGTCGTATATCACTATCTCTCACACAGTCAGCTTGATGACATGATTTCTCCCCTTCCATCACATAAAGTCTCGGGTTCAATCAACTTAACAAAAATATACCAAGAACAAAGCTAAAGACCATCGCTCAGATGTTTTGAAATCAGAAACATTGTGCGCTCTCCCTCTTCTGGTCTGACAGCTGATGTTGAAGATTCTCAGAAACGTGAATTAAACAGTCAGATTCTCGACCGTTATACTAGGTTGGCATTATTCTCATTCAAAACAGTGATGATTTTCATAAAACTAACCTTTCAACCCAAGGATTATCTGACAAGCAACTCAAAAATTAAAAAAAAAAAACAGAGGTAATATCGGTCACCACAGAGTTAAATTAAAAAGACTGATCTGTGCATATTTAAAAAAAAAACAATATGGTTCAACCAGTCATGTTGATCCAAACTAAGTAAACCCAATCAAGGATCACAAAAATATATCGACAGTGAAACGAGAGACTTGAAAAATAAATATTTCATCTCAACAACAGTCAAGAAGTTATGGTTTGAATCAAAAAAATTCTGATTCTCTGGAATTTAACCCAATATTTGCCTCTTCTCGTCAATGTTACAAAACGTTTTTCCCACCACTATCAATAAGTGAACAAATCTATTGAGTGCAAGACTCTTGGAATACTTTGAGTTTAGTTTATCTCTCTTACATAGAATTTCATCCCTTCACCGGAACAAAAATAACATAAAGATAATAGGTGAAGTAAGAAAAAAAAATTTTGCCCATGCCCATAAACCCGTCATGCTAAAATACATGAATAGCAGTTGACTATGTACATCAAAAATAAATAATGGCTGGCAGAGTATGTGCATTCATACGCTGTGTTACTCTGTATGATGTATCACTTCACATGGAACAGTTCTAGCGCCCACACAAGCCCAACAAATCAACACTGAATACACTGGACACACAAGGACATCACATGACTAGTCCCACTCAGATCTCCGTGGCTCACATGTCATGTTGCATGGAAAAATATATTATCATATTGTATCGAAAGAATTCAAAACAATCCTGAGATAAATGCAAGAATGAATCCCTTATCTAGAAAATACCAAAATCATTTTTTTTTAAATGTCAAAATATACCTGCAAGAAATAAATGGAATGAAAATTACTCAACACGACGTGTAACTGTTTGCTTTATATGGGTATAAAATGTCAAATTAAAAAAAAAATATCAAAGATAAGGTTGAGATACACAAACCCATTTACACACAGAGAGATTGAGTTGAGGGGTGCAGATGAGCGGAAGACATCTATCTTTAGTAACTGCTTGATAAAGATAAAAATTCTGCCTTTATCCAGACTTACTAATTACACTTTTGGATGAGTTCTTTTCCCCCTAATTTTTTTTCCTTTTTTGTTTATTTCCCACTGACCCACAGAGTATAAAGTACAATATCATGTCATGTCAAAATCTCAACATGTAATTGTTTCCTCCACTTTTGCTCCCCATAGTTTGAATACATTTGATGAAACAAGCTTGAATACATTTGATGAAACAAGCTTGAATACATTTGATGAAACAAGCTTGAATACATTTGATGAAACAAGCTTGAATACATTTGATGAAACAAGCTTGAATACATTTGATGAAACAAGCTTGAATACATTTGATGAAACAAGCTTGAATACATTTGATGAAACAAGCTTGAATACATTTGATGAAACAAGCTTGAATACATTTGATGAAACAAGCTTGAATACATTTGATGAAACAAGCTGCTAAACACAGATAAGAACAACTATACGGCATTAGACTCTGATGGACACAGTACTGTACAAATGACAGAATAAGCTCCATTTCGTTACAAAAAACCTTTTGATTGTGTAGAACAGCCATCCAAACAAACAATAAAATTAAAAGTAGACTGACACAGATTCACACATAGGTTTAGAAACATTCACCAAATTTCACTTTCTCAAATAAAAAGAAATTGTGATTACAAATGTTGCAATTGCAGAAAAAAAATTTGCATTCTCTATACAGACCAAACACAGCATCTCTCTATCTCGTGTGTGTGTGTGTGTGTGTGTGTGTGTGTCTCTCTCTCTCTCTCTCTCTCTCTCTCTCTCTCTCTCTCTCTCTCTCTCTCTCTCTCTCTCTCTCTCTCTCTCTCTCTCTCTCTCTCTCTCTCTCTCTCTCTCTCTCTCCATATATTTATCTCATTTTGTTTCATTCTTCATTTTTTGCTGTGAAACAATCAGCACTGAATCACATTCCATTCAACCCACAGGTTTATTACCATGTTGAAGAATTTTCAGGCTTACAGTATCATTAATGTTTATCAGACATTCACACAGCACACATGAAAATAGAAAAAAAATATCATAGTAAGATTTTAATGAATAACATCCATATGTTAGTACCCTCACCAACCAAAAAAAATAAAAATCCAATAAATGTAAAAATACAATACTATAAAGAGAAACAAAATAAACTGATAGATCCTATAGTCATAGCTTGATCCACCGCCAAGCTTGTGAATCTATGCCGCTTCAATTGTGTAATTATTACACTTTCAGTAACAACTGCACGTTACACAAATCAGGATTTACATTCAGCATGACAAATGTAATCTGTTAGTAGGAAAACAACACTAAAGACGGATCTATTGTTATCTGGTCCACGCTAGTAGAACTGGCAGTCTTGGTCTCAATACATATTTCTGAAGCTAAGACGTGTGTCACTGAAATTTTTGTTTCAAATTTGAACAAAGTAGAAACAAATTATTATTTTCTTCGATCTTTCAGACAACCATGAAAGAGACACAAAAAAAAAAAACAAGTTTGAATTCAATTGTCAGAAAGTGGTCTGATCTATAGACATGAGAGCTTTCCCCTAACCATCACTCTATGAAACACTTCAACAAAGTTGACACCATTAGAATTCGAAAAAAAAAAATGTAACATAAAAGCTTCTCAACTGAGAGATATTTATGTTACAATGATGCAAAAAAAAAAGAAATTTAACCACCAGTAACAAAAGCTAGAGCTTGACATTCCTCCATCTTGCCAGCTGTGAGACACTGATCCCTGGATCGCTCAAGCTCTCAGCAGAGATGCGACCACAGCACGGGCGTTCAAATTACGCAGGTCGCTGTATGTCTGGCCAGTCCCGACGAATACAATCGGCTGGCCTGTTGTGTACGTCATGGATACAGCTGCCCCCACCTAAACATATACAAGCATATAAGAATTACAAGAGGTTTCAAGTTAAGAAAAGCAAAAGGGAGAGAAAAGGTAGAGGTAGAATTATTTTTTTTTTAAAGTAAAAGACAAAGAGATAAACTGCTATTTCAATCAGAACCCTGAAAAACAAAAGAAAAACTTAGTTTTAAACACTTACACAGCCAAATATTTCACAACCCTCAAAAGTTACCCTGTAATATTTCTACCTTTCAAACAAGTCCCTCCAAGATTCCACACAGCTTTCAGCCACAAAATTCAGCGTTTTTTCACGACACAGCCCCTGAATTTAAGTTCCCTGCATATTGTATAAAGTTTGTAGAGAGAACATTTCTTTAGGACATAATATGGACCTCAGTTGCTTTGTACACACTACTTCGATGTAGATATTCGGTACATCCTGTCATTTGGGTCCACAAACAATAAACTCTACTCAGTTGAATGGTGATGCCTTGGAATCAACCTCTGTTGTCAAGAAGTCTAGGAAGCACTTTGTAAACAACTGTCCCAATTTTTGTGGTTTGAGAAAAATTCTTAGTATCAAACTGATGATCTAGAATGTCATGAGTGTTGTTCACAGATCTAAGCAAGACTGGGATCTTAAGAATCTAGATTTACATTTAGATCTAGAGCTGGACCTAAATCTAATCTAGAGTTAGGTCCCTCAATAGAAAACAATACCATTGGTTAGATTCTACTGAATATAAAGAAACCCATAAATACAGAACATTTCCTTCATAAAAATTGCTAACAAACTGCAAAGGCAAAGCAAGGCTTAGGACTATCTTACCATTGCACTATTTCAAAGTAATACATAGAATATAAACAAAAAGGTTGGATTACCTATTTTTCATTTATTTGGAGAAGATCAAAAATTAATATCCAAAAGTGTTCATTTTTAGCTTTTACTAATTTGATGATATATAAAAAAGCAAAGGTATAAATTAGTGATGTATTATATTTGTATTATATTTTATTTTTATATCAATCTGAAAAACATTTAAATGAGGCAATACCAGGTATGTTCCATTTTAAAATGCTGTTTCAATTTTAAACCACAAATCACATCCTTGACTTAAGAGTTTGCAATCAGTTAAATATAGGCAAAATTGTTTCAAATTTTCCTTTCATTTAAACCTTTTTTAACAAATATAATAAATTTCCCCTCTCTTTATGGAGTAAAACTCTAACATACTGTTCTTACTTTTTAAAGGTGCTATCAGTTTTTTGCAAAGCTTTAGATAACTTTCTGCAGTTATGGGTGAATCATAATAAGGAAATGTTGTCAAATCCTTTTCTCAATTTACTAATGGCAAAAATGCAAAATATGTGCAAATTTCTATCAAACCTTATTATATTAGCTTGAATAATTATAAATCATCGATGCAAAGTTAGGAATTTTTTTTTGCTAAATTTCTTGAGGCAGTCAGACTTTCCTGTAGACTTAAAAAAAATCAGTACTCAAGAAACAGTGAGAAATATCTCTCTCTCTCTCTATCTCACCTTGTCATCGATGGTGTCAAATTTGGTAAGGATGATGCCGTCAATGAGACGCGGCGGCTGTTGCTGGGAAAAGTCTGCCAGAGCCCGGTTGAACTTGGTCAGCTGGTCTACAGCCTCGTTCCCGACCAGGGCCTCCCCGACAAACAGGACAAGGTCAGGCTGGTTCACCTTCACCAACTGGAGAGAATTTTTTCGACAGGTCAAAGGTCAATTTGGTGTTTCATGATATTTCAGAAGGTATCATTCAACAGCTGAACACCCATCTATTGATTAATGACTTGTTCAATCCAGTACCAACATCTTAAATAATCCCATTAACTTCACTTTTTAACATCACCTCACACACTGAGTGTAACTAGCTAATCAGTTAAATCAATATCTTGAGGTTTATCCTAATTACATATAGATACATCCTGATGGCATTGACACACAATGATTAGAAAAGAAAAAAAAATTTCTGATGACTCAACTCATGTCAAACCTTTACTAGTTTTAAATCTTGAAACTTCACATAAATAAAAACAGGAAAATCTTTACTGGGCACCAAGTAACTTTAAACAATTTAATTTCTCAAAATAAGAAACTATTTATGTCATGTTCTATGTTAAAAAGCAACACCTACAAAGTTCTCTAGATATTTTTAGACACACATACTGCCAAGTGTGACCTTTATTTTTCCATTTATTTTCTCTTAATAAGTTTGACACAGCATCAGTGTCTGTTTTTATTTAGGACAGCATGAAAATCTAACATCTGAGATTCTCAAGTCTACTTGAGTCTGACCTTGGTGAGGGCCCTCATCAGGGGCTCATTGTCCTGCATGCGGCCAGCTGTGTCCACCAACACAACATCGATGCGGTAGTCTCGAGCTGCAGACATTAGAACAATAATCAGGGATGTAAATGGCCTCTAGAAAAAAATCAGAACATGACTTAAAAAACTTAAGCCGACAAGTAAGCCATATCTTTAACGCTCAGAAGGCCAACTTTTGGACTATCTAAAAAATTTTTCCGATGGAGAGTGGACTATTTTGGGATATATTTACGGCTCTATATTTTTATAAATGATGTATGGTATATTGCATACATTGTAAATAAAGGTTTCAAAACTATGTTGAAACAAAAAAATTTCGGCTTTCTTCATTTTTTTCCCATGACCATAAACAGACGCGATTTTTGTTTCCCTTCCTCCATTTTGGATTCTCTTGACTTTGTTATTGTTTTGATCAGCGCATATTTTTCCTTATAAATCCTTTAAAAAATCGTTGCAATGAGTAGTGAAGATTTTGAATATGCTTTTGAGGATTCATCTGATGAATCAAATGATGAATGGCAGATGGACTCTTCAGGGGACTCCAGTGACAATGTTTCTCCATCGGCTATGTTGACTGCTATTGATCAAAATATGTAAGCAGTAGGCCTAGAAATAAACAAGAAAAGGAATTCCGGAGGATCGGAAGAACACTAAACAGTTCAAAAAGGATCACAGAGGGGTAAGATGAGATGGGTAAGGAGAGGAAATTTGGGCTTTGTGCAATGGAAGGACAAAAAAGTAGTTACCATTCTGACAACAATGCACAAGAATTTGTCAGGGAAACTTTTCTGTAAGCGGAGGAGTAAAGTAAACAGGCAGTTTACATGTACCACAGCCACAGGTGATTAGGGATTACAACATGCATATGGGGGGTGTAGACAGATCAGACAAAATGATAGGTAAATAGAAAGTTCTCAGGAAAACCGCCAAATACTGGAAGACACTTCTTTATCATTTTCTTGACATTGCTTGGGTGAATTCTTTTATCATGTTCAAGGAGTTCAGTAGACTGAACCCTGACATTAAGGAATTGAACAGACCTAATAAATACACACAACTCAATTTTACTGTTGAACTTATTAAAGATTTAGCCTGTTTAGATCCAAATTTGACAGTGCCTTTGTATGAATCAAAGAAGAAATCAGATCCTGATGGTCATATTGTTGTGCCTGTGCGGGCATCAACATCTAGGAATTGCGTTCGCTGTTGGCATTTAGAGAAAGTTGAGAGAAAATCCAGAATGGTTTGTAGATTTTGTGACAAGCCTCTTTGTTGTAATAATAAAAGAAATTGTCTGCTTGATGAGCATCCTCTCAGTGATATGTGAATAATGAAGAGATTTTATCATTAATTTCTGTGTATTTTTCATTCTCAGAACTCCTTGAACATGCAAAAGACGTACCTATAGCTTTTTCTTGAAATACATTTCTAGGCTAAACTTTATAGATATTGTCAATTTTGTAGTACCTAAAGGAGTATTTTTACACTATCACTTGGTCTGATCTGCTTCTATTGTTTGTAAATTTTCATTTCCCTAAATTTTTTTCACATTTTCTTAAAAATTCTATAAGATAAGGCCACCAATGATTATTTTCCATTTGGACTTCTTGATATCTCGAGATGTTGTGCTTTTCTCAACATGTGCTTTCCTTCTGCAAAAAAAGTTATCGCTTGATAAAATTATTTTCTGCTCTTTGTGTACCGGCATTCTAATATGTGAGGAATTTTGTCATTTTCGTAAAAAAAAAATTATCGGTTTTTTTTCATACATGATGTCCAGAAAAGGATGCAATATAATTGATATAGTTGTAAACAGAAAATTCTTTAAATTCTGAATTCAATGATGTATAACAAGATGGGATCACATGTGTGAGTTTATTGAAATTTTTCATCCAAAGTTGTAAAGAGTAACTTTCCTAATTTTTTAACATTTTTCGTCAAAAAATGGTGTGGCCAAATTTGCCCATAGAATGATTGTTTTCCATTGAAATTGTTTCATTTTTGTATATGTTGTGCCTTTTTGAATATCCTTTCATTCTGTAATAAAGTTAGAATAACATCTCTTAATATTTTTTTTTTCTTCTTTGTGTGTTCTAATGTTTGTTGTTTTCTTCAAAAGTTTTTGGTCTGTTTTTTCATGCACAGTGTCCAGAAAATGACACAATATGCTTGAAACCTCTTTCAATTATGAATCAAATGATATATAACAAGATGGGATCCTTTTTATTAGTAAGCAACAAGCATAAAAGTAAATGAGAGCATATCGGGATTCTTTGATTGGCTAATAAAACCCTTGGCCTTCTGAGAGTTAAGGTCTAAATATAAAGAATAACAATATTTTTGCCTAGAAATATGATTATGAATTACTGATGAACTTCTAAAATCTCTTTCCTATATCTTGAGAATTTGGTCTTGGATAGAAATGTACTTAATGAGATTGAGAAAACATTTAGGCTTTTAATACAGCTGAAACCTTCACAATATTTCCTCTACACAAGAAACTTCATTTTCTTCTCTAATTCTACTTTTAAATTTAGAGATCTTTATGTAGATATCAAACTTGGCTAAATCACACAGAACTAGAAATAAATCTAGATTTTTTATTCTAAAATCTCGTGCCAGATAAACATAACAGTTAAAACCCTCAGATACTTATCTAAATATGCAATCTATTTAAGCATAGACCATACTACCAAGGTTTTAGATCTGGTACCAAGCTCAAATATCTAGATCTAGATCAGACCTACATCTATGCTCATACTTTAGAGACTTGATCTACATCTAAACCTGTGTTTTTATATTCTAAATCATTTAGACCTCACTACATTAATCTCCATTGAATCTTTACCTAGATCTAGATCTATCTAGATCAACACCTATGCTAACCCTGTAAAATTCTAGAAGAGATTTAATCTTACTATCTAAATCTAGATCTAGTTTTGATCTGGTCTACACTAGTCTAGAAATAAAAGTTAAATATTGACTTTCATTTTTTAATTTCCACAAAGAACAATTGAAAAAAGAAATCATTATCTAAATCTAGAGTCTAGATCTAGATAATTTCGGTTTATATCAAGACCTTAAAGCAATGAGAAAATGTAACGAATGATTCCAATTAAAAAAAATAATATTAGTAGTAAACTAGCAAGAAATATTCGGAATTAAAGGAGCATGGGAATCCTGCATCGAAATATAAAGGATTTATAGTGTATACTTCCACAACATTTATTTAATTTTTTTGGGGTAGATCTTTCTATATTTACCCTTTTTCGTGTATATATATATATAATTTTTTTTTTTCATAGTTTGTAATTCAAATTTATATATGTTAATATCCTTGTGTGGTTTGTTGTTCTTATTTTTGTGTCTGACCAAGGCGTAAAGCCAAAAGTGTTTTGTTTTTTTCTTTGTTTTGTACATTTTGGAGCTGCACTCTACCTATTTTTGTTTTTTTTAATGGTGCTTCACTAGTATTCACAAAGCTCCACTGAAACATTAATATAATTGACATTACAAATAGCCACTATATTCACATCCAAATCTCTCAGCTCAATTTTGAGTCTCCTATAGAAATAGAGGCAAATGCGTTTCTAAACGGAAAGTGCCATGGAGCACTAAGGTGTTGAAATACATATTCTTGTAACAGGAAGTACAGAATAGTAAACAGAAAGTAAAATATCAGTAGTGAACAGGAAGTAGAAAATAATAAACAAAAAAGGAAAATAAGTAGTTTTTCGAGTTTGTCTATTCAAAAGGTACAGAGATGAAGAAAAACAAATTTTCATTAAAAAAAAAAATGTAGTGCAAAGGTAAGGGCTGGAACCAGAAGCCACAGAAAAGTCTGAAATCAGAGTTAATCTGAGTGCTTTACATCCCTGAATAATGTTCAAACTGTGTAAGATCTTGAATTGCCACACACTGCGTCTTCCATCCAGACTCGATAGAACCACTTCACTCAAACCTAAACCTTGCTTCTATCATGATCACTTATATTAACGACACTCTTTTACAACTTTTGAATTATGAATGAAAGTGGGCACAATATGAAGGAAATATCTGTGACAGTTATAATTACTTTCATATCAGAAGTAGCCATACAAAATGCTCCTTCTAATTTTTCCAACATACCAGAAGCAATCGCCTCCATTGCAATGCCAGCCGAGTCCTTCCCGTAGCCTCTCTCGTAAAGCTGAACCATCTCCCGACCCTGGTGTCTTGACGGAGGGTGAAGCGCATTCAGCTTCCGCACGTGTGTACGGAGCTGCTCCACAGCGCCAGAGCGGAAAGTGTCACAAGCCGCAATCAGGACGCTGAGTCCATTCTCTACCAGCCAGAAACAGACCTGGTGGGACGAGCAGTAGATAAACTGAGATTTGGTTGTTCTGGGAGGCTCTGACACAAAGATGTAATGAATTTTTCAAAAGATCATGCGAGTTCAGACTGTGCCTCTTGACACAATTATCACAAACAGCCAACCATCCATATGTATCATTAGAGTAAAATCTGGCTAATGTGTTCTATGGGAAAAATATGTTTGATATTCCTTGAATAATCTATTCGAGTCAATCAATCACTACACGGCTGAATGACTGCTTACCTCATCCTTTGATAACTAACCAGCTATGGCTTGACCTAGCAAAGGAATCGTTTGCTTGTTTCATCCTGTGACAAAAAGGTCTGCACCCAATTAATCGTCTTTCACTTAGATTATGACATACCTTGGCCAAGTTGGTCGACTTCCCAACCCCGTTGACCCCACAGAAGGTGATGACGTAAGGTCGCTTGTTCTGACGGGCATCCATGGCGTCTCTGAGAATGTCCACCCTGCGCCTGGGAGACAAGATCTGGACACAGGCTTCTGTCAGGGTTGTTTTTACAGTGGACGCAATGCCTGGTCAAGATGAATGAAGATCAAAGCTAGAGATCTTGTCGACCATAAACTTGCGAGTAAGGAGGAAGAAATTCTGTTGTGTCATTTCCATCTATGAGTGTCACAACTTGCAAGAAGCATGCAACAGAAAAAATCTGAAGAATTCTAGAGTTTGTGGTGGTGTAGAGGTGATCTTCAAAAGTCAGATCTGACAAATACAAAATTCAACCCTGACTAAGGTTAGACCACACGGCTCTTCTTTTCCTCTTCTTTTTAACAATGTTTACAAAAATGGACTTATGTATTAGGATAAGTTATCTTTTATGTATCAGTGATCAAAAGTTTACTTACTTCCAAAAGTTCCTAGGATTTTCCCCTCCAGTTTGGCAGATACCGATTCACACAACTTGACTGCAATGTCAGCAGCCACATTCTTGGCTACAAAGTGGAAAAAAAAAAACAGACAGATTTTCATCAAACTCTTTGACTGAATAAAGTAGGTAGAAGCTTGAGACAAGAATATAAAATTTAAAATCAAAGGGAGAAAAGCAATTAAAGGTGAAATGAGTAATGAAGTAAATAAGCCTCTCATAAACTAAAGATAAAGAATTCTTGGTCTCAAAGTTGTACATCTTCACACAACACAAAAATGATAACATCACCGCCCTCAAATTCCATGTCTGCAAATTCTTGATACAATAATTTCAGTTTTCTGCAGTGTTTTTTTAGATTAAGTATGAACAGAGAGGACTCTGTGTATACAGTATCAATTATCACGTATTCAAATTGGAAGTTAATATCGTTCAATATGTTCATTAATTAGTCTGATTATTTTCAGTCTATATATCCACAGAATTTCTCATACCAAATGTGTTAATTGAAAATGTGCTGCACAATAATTCAACAAAATTAAAAAAAAAAACCAAAAAGCCAGACCCTGAGGGTCAGCAAGATTTTATGAAAAAGGAAGAAATTTTCTATGGTTAAAGCAATTACTCACCCTGCCTACAGAGCTTCAGTATTCTGAACATTTCAAAACAGAAAATAAAGAAATAAGCAACAATGGCTGCGACCTGTCCAATGAAACCGAGAGAACTTTAATTAATGTAAAATTTATACAGATCTACGTCCAATACTGACCAATGAGGTGGTCCTTCATCTTGTCCAACACCGGCTTCAGGTCCTCGGGGGTCAGAGTCTTCGAGCCAACCAGGTTGCGGAACATGCTGAACATTCCGCCACCACTGCTGCTGCTGGGCTTGCTAGGTCGGCAGGAGAGGAAGAGGAGACATGGGTTCAAAATAACATGACCAAAAATGTGCTTGTTTAAGAACTTTGCTTGTTACAATACTTGGATGATAATCCAAATTGAGACGCAGCTCATTCAGATCTAACTCAGATTATATGTCAAATTTGAAGTCAAACATAGCAAGATTCCAAATGACTATTTTTCATAGTGTTCTGTTACAAAGTCAAACTTTTACTTAAGCTGTAATATTTAATCCTTTTCGATAAGACAAAATGTAATCTAATGTAATTTCTGGTAAATATTGAAGGGAACATACTAGCCTCTAATCTTATACCGTCGCCATGCATTATAACAAGGCATCCTGCAGATGAGAGCGGATCCAACTACACTGATGATGGCTGGAGATAAGGAAACCGTGATCAGAACAAATAAGGGCTCAGGCAGAATTTATGTAAAAATTAGGACTGTTTATTTGTCTCATAACTAACCTCTGCGAATTGGCCTGTGGCTTGACCTCAACTTCCTCTTCTTCGAAATCTTCTTCTTCATAATCATCGTCCTCCGGCTCTATGTCCTGCAGCTGACCCGACATCTTGCCGACCAGAGCTTGCTGAAACACAAACAAACACACACAATAGATCAGATAATGCAAAAAAAAAAAAAAGCAAGCGTGACCAAATCTTTAAAATCAATTTATTTGACGCAAATCTTTAGTTGCTACACAATTAAGTACATTGAAAATAACTCAGCACACCTTGCCCATCATTATCTCACAAAATTTTTAATGACTTTGAATTAGTTTTTCTTGTCAAGTCATCTATCTCTACTCAGTAGACAGATTGTCTCAACAGATAATAGATCAAATACAAATAGGGTGAAACATTGTAAATATTATTTAAGCACTACTCTAAAAAAAAAAAAAAAACTCTACCGGACAAATGCTTAAAACTGTACACACACAGCCTTTGCTGGTCACCAAAACAGGGCTATGAATTAAACTTACCTCCGCCTGCGTAGGTATAAAGGCAGAATCGTCCGAGGTACCGCTGAAATCCAGAGCTCCCATGTCCTTAGATGAACCTCCATTATCCCACTTGGTGTTTTGCTTGACCTTACGCTGGGAACCGTTGGGGCTTTTACTGTGGAGTGAGAGAAAAGATTGTCATTTCTACATACATAAAAAGTTGGCTAAAAAATGTAAAACTTTTTATATCGCTTAAGAAGAAAAAGAGGCATTATAACAATAACAATGAAATATTGAATATAATACATAACGATAACAAGAATTACAAAAATGGTGGAAGAATTTGATGATTTACAGCTAAATATGTACACATTGCTCTTGAAGAGAAAATTAACATCCAACATAAAAATTTTTCTCTTCATTGTGGTTTTCTTATAAAATAAGCATCTAAACCGTTTCACAAAAATCTGAACCTGTTATCGTTTCCTGGCGTCTTCTTCTTCCCTCTCATCGCCAGTTTCTGGAGGTTCTTCAGCCTCGTCTCCTCATCCAGCCCGCCAGAAGGTGGCGCTGAAGTTGTTCCATTGACGGCAGCTGAGGTCTCGTCACCCAGAGGAGCACCGTTGATCTGTGGCGGCTCTGGTAGGGATGTCTTTGACTTGCGAGAATCAGGCATTGGGACTGGGCACATTCACAACAAAATAATTATTAAATAATAAAGAAGTAAATACAAAAGAGCAGACCTATAATTTGAAAAAAAAATTTTTAAGTTTTGTTTTAACATAAAAGTAAAGATGAATTACAATATCTCAATCTTTGGCAAGAACAAAGCACTTCTTTTCTCAACAATCTGTGTATGAAATTGGTGACTTGCTTTGCATTCTCAAGTGTTCAAGGAAAACTATTCTAATGTCATATGTTTGACCATCACAAACATACTTTTTGACGTCTTGTTTTCTTTGCCTTTGGCAGGCTTTTTCTCTTCCTTCTTGTTCTCTATCATAGAGGACACAGTCTTTTTCGATTTTGCAGATTCATCAAAATTCCGCATCTTCCTGAAATCGAAAATTATGTAAGAGTTCAACCAATAACTTTCTGCTATTTTTTCCTCAACAATATTTCCACAAAAACTAATTGTGGTTTCAAAATTTATAGAATTATAGGTGAAAAAAATTTTAAATAGGGTGAAAAAGGTGCTGTATTTTTTGTATAAGTGACATGTAAGGATATTGATAACAATCAAAAGTTCTAACATCATATGTCTTAGTAAGTAAAATAAACTAAGGAACCAAATTCATCAGTTCATCATAATGAAATGTTGTCATGAAATGTGCAAAGTATGAAAAGTTTTAAACAAAAAAATTTAAAAAAAAAAAAAAAGAAAAAAAAAAAAGCACACATTCAAAAAAGAGCGAAAAAATACTACTCTAAATTTCCTCTACCTGCCAGCTTTCTGCTCGGCCCGGTTCTCATCCTCCCTATCCTTCAACACCCGCGAGAAGGTGCCAGTGAACTCTGTAAAGTCATGCTTGCCCCACGTCATTGGTCCTCCCAGCAGAACATCTTTGTAACGTTGCCGAAACTCCAGTTGGATGTCCGTGAGAAACTTGTCCACATACGAGAGCTGTAATATGTTCTGGTACGCTACCTGGGATAACACAGCACAAGGTAAAGATCTGTTTTGGGAGCTGTAATATGTTCTAATACGTTCTGGTTCGCTAGCTGGGATAACATAACACAACAACTCATATGATATGAGAGGGGTAATAGGATCTGGTAGGCTACCTTAATTTAACATCTAATCTCTATCACTGCTTTCATTGCCACGAAAAGAAAAAAATATAGCTACAGTGATTTACTTCTTCATTTATTTCAATGAATTTTTTTGGTTAGAATGCACCTCCATGCATTTTTTGTATTTCAAGATTACGATTTCATGTAGAACAAAAAAAGTATAAAGGTACTACTTGGACTTTTGAGTGGATTAAAATGTGATGAATGTTTATTTTAAGTTCCTTGAAGGTCTTGAAAATTGTTTCTTTTCCTTTCTTTTTTTACATGAGGTAGAGGGGATCCCTGTTGCATAAATTTGTGGATCAATGTAGAGTAAACTTAGTGTCTAGACCAATCAATCCTGAACTTACAACAAACACAAGTTCAAACTCATTGTCCAGCTTGTACTTGAGGGTGAGAGCATCATGGGAGAAAGAGTTGTTTCCCGTCCTCTCCTGCAGAAGAATTTAAGCGTTTACAAACCAAAGAAATTAGAATTAATGAGGTTTATGATTTTAATTGCTTGTATTCTTTAATATCCTATACAAAATAATGTAGCAAAAGGAAGTAAAAATATTAGAAACAAAGCAACTTTAGATGCATCAGGTTGTCCTCTAATACTCATTGGGCTTGGTCCGTTGGTGATAGTAACTTTGTAGTTGAAATAACCTTATGAAGACTAATGACTCTAGTCCGTTTCAACTCCGATGTGCTCAAGATTCTGTCAACATTGAAACTGAAATATTTAACTTAAGATTTTTTCCAGACAAATTATAATGTATGGCTTTGAAATCTATAATATACCTTATATATGCCATATAGATCTACTGCGAGATATCAGTGTTATCAGAATGCCTGTTGAAAATTTTGAATTTTATGACTTTGGTTAGCTTGAATGAAATATTGAAATTATATTGTCTTGAGATGTTTATAACTTTTGTTGTTGTTTCGTTACATGTGTTAGTCCATAAAATAATTGGCAAAAATTTAAGCGTTCTCTAGCTGGTTCGATTTAGCATTTTAAGTTCTAGAAACACTAATAGCGACTGCAAAGAAGAAGAAATACTAATGAAATGGAATCTACAAATACAAGCTCTAGATTTAGATCAGTAGTAGATATCTCTCAGATCAAGATTTACATTTCGACACCGTGTCTTTAAAAATAAAATTTAGATCTAGATTTAATCTTGATTTAGATAATCTAGATCTAGATCTAGGCCTACTTTCTAAGAAGCAACCTTGTATTAGAAACTGAAACTAGAAGTAGAAGATGGATCTAGAATCTAGATCTAGTCATCTACATCTTGAAATAAAATCTTACATAAAAATCTAGATCTAGATTCTAGATTTAGAATAAGAAGAAACAAACCTGAAGAATCACCGATTTGATGAGGGCATTGACAGACGGGGTGAAAAGTTGTGACGTCCCTTGAAAGCACCACAACACAATACCACCCTTGCTGAATATCGTAAAGAAGTCTAACATTTTCAAGATTTTTTTTTACTATTTTGATAAATATCGAGATCTAATCTAAGTGTTTGTATTTTCTCCTTTTTTTCTTTCTCTATGTTAATTCCTCTGAGGAAGATTTAGATTCTAGGCTGTTCTACTTTCTTCGAGGACGTCGTTTCGTTTTTTCACTTTCAGCTTTGTTGACAACATGGATTGTGAAATCAATGGCACTGAAAATCTCACCCACAAAAAAACGGAAGATATGAGATCAAACCAACCAGCCTTTGCAAATTTGAATAAAGTTATTTGCAGAAATATTCCTAACTCTTTTAAAGCAGAAGATATAAAAGTAGGTCAACCTACCATACCATTGCATTTTATTCTACAAATTACTATTATTATTTATTAGAAGTACTATTCTATCTATTAAGATATGAAATGATGAACGTGACGAAAGAAAAAAAAATCGAAATGTCCATAAAGTACATGACTATGAGTATATTTTTTCTTTACTGCCATTGACAATAGTTTTACTTTTGATCAATCTTTCCTCGACACATGCTCGACTAAAGCTGCGGGCGTATGCTTACTATAATTTGTTTGTTCCTGTCTTTATAATAACCTGGAGTTGACTGCCTTACCCCGCGCGGATAACAGTGGATGTGTGTGCAGAAAATTTCTAGTTAAGAGGAAGGGAAGATAGAGAGAGGTGCAAAAGAAAGATAGAGAACCTAAGAAAGACAGTAGAGAAAGAGAAAGGGGATGCTATAAAAATAAAATAGAGGACAGATACAAAAAAAAGTCAGATAAAAAGTACGTCTTATACGTTAAACTCTGTTTAGTTGACTGAAGATGGATCCGCGTCTATAGCAGTAGGTCTTATACGTTAATCTCTGTTTAGTGGCTTGAGGATGGACCCGTGGTCTATAGAAGTACGTCTTATACGTTAATCTCAGTTTAGTTGACTAAGGATGGACCCGCGGTCTATAGAAGTACGTCTTATACGTTAATCTCAGTTTAGTTGACTAAAGATGGGCCCGCGGTCTATAGAAATACGTCTTATACGTTAATCTCTGTTTAGTTGACTAAAGATGGGCCCGCGGTCTATAGAAGTACGTCTTATACGTTAATCTCTGTTTAGTTGATTAAAGATGGACCCGCGTCTATAGCAGTACGTCTTGTACGTTAATCTCTGTTTAGTTGATTAAAGATGGGCCCGCGGTCTATAGCAGTAAGTCTTATACGTTAATCTCCGTTTAGTTGACTAGAGATGGACCCGCGTCTATAGAAGTAGGTCTTATACGTTAATCTCTGTTTAGTTGACTGAAGATGGACCCGCGTTAGAAGTACGTCTTATACGTTAATCTCTGTTTAGTTGACTGAAGATGGACCCGCGTCTATAGAAGTAGGTCTTATACGTTAATCTCTGTTTAGTGGCTTGAAGATGGACCCGCGTCTATAGCAGTACGTCTTATACGTTAATCTCTGTTTAGTTGATTGAAGATGGACCCGCGTCTATACAAGTACGTCTTATACGTTAATCTCTGTTTAGTTGACTAAAGATGGGCCCGCGGTCTATAGCAGTACGTCTTATACGTTAACCTCTGTTTAGTTGATTAAAGATGGACCCGCGTCTATAGCAGTAAGGCTGAAAGGATTGTGGATTTTCACGCAGTAACCATGGAATGAAGGCCTGTTATATTGTAGTGGTAGATCTGCAGGGGGGGGAGAGAGAGAGAGAGACAGAGAGAGACAGAGAGAGACAGACAGACAGACAGAGAGACAGATAAATAGACAAAGACAGAGACAGAAACAGAAAGAGACAGACAGAAAGACAGACAGATAGATAGACAGTCAGAGACAGACAGACAGACAGAAAGAGAAAGAGAGAGGGAGAGAGAGAGAGAGAGAGAGAGAGAGAGAGAGAGAGAGAGAGAGGGGGGGGATAAGGTACGCCCTAAGGTTGAGGAGTTGAGCATGCAAATTTTGCGAGTTTTGAGAGTAAGAAAACCCGTGACTGTTAGATGTGAGTGTGTGTGATTGCTGTCTTTGGACCATGGCTGAAATCCTGCTACTTGTAGATGTATTCCCTGGGGCCAGTGGTGGAACACAGCGAGATCCTTTACAGGAAGCAATGTGGCATTAAGACCTGGCCTACGTTTTTTGGTTGTTGGTTTTGTTGTTATTGTTGTTTTTGTTGTTTGTTTTTTTTTGTTGTTTTTTTTTGTTTTGTTTATTTTAATCAGCTTAAACTTCTGATGTGGTCATTCCGAACATCGATCAAAATATTTAGAAAAGAAAAAGAAATTTTCTTTATATATATATATATATATATATATATATATATATATATATATATATATATATATATTTCAATGGACTTCATTGTTTAGTTAAAAGTGAAGAAAAGCATTTCAAGAAATATTAACACTTTTCTCTTGATAATACAATACTGTTTATTGATGGAAAGAAAAATCAAGAAAACGTATTAAATTATAGATAGTTTACGGTATTGCTTTAAACAAAGAGTTAAAGATCCTGTATAAGGTGGTAGCATAACAAACAAATAATAATAATAATAATAATAATAAATATCATTCATAAGGCGTAAGGTTACCACAAAAAAGATGTGGCACAACAAAAAAGCTCGTTTATAAGGTGGTAACACATCAACAGAAAAAGCTATTATTTTTTACTTATATTTTCCGTTTAGATTATTAAGCTATATGGAGCATTGAAAAAAAAAAACATTTTATAATATTCATAGCCTTTATAGTATAACCATCTTTATCTGCATGGTTAAATTGTTTTCTTTGTGTGCAGCGTTCACATTAACAATAATAAGCATCAGGTTTTTCGATTTACCGAAAAACTAATGATTCAAACAGATCAGAAAAGTTTCCTCTCTAACAACAAATGTAGCAACTTTGCTTGCAACACTGATACAAATTTACAGGTCGAAGTTGGGTGCTTTGCAATAGTTTTTTTTTTATTATTTTTTTTTTTTAACATAACTTGACGTACAGATTAAGGAAATTGTCCTAAGTAGCTTCCGTCTGAGAGCAGAGATGGTTTGATCGAGACACTGACCGCGGGTGTTGAGTTAATGGTGCTGCACGGGAAGGTTGGAAATATTGAACGAGGTGGTTGTTGTCTTTCTTTCAATAAAATTATAATCAGGTAGCTTAATATTTCTCATGTCGTTCGTCCAGTAGAGGTTGGTGCTAATCTTCAAGAGGTTGGTGCTAATGTTGTAGAGATTGGTGCTAATGTTGTAGAGGTTAATGGTAACGTTGAAGAGGTTGGTGCTAATGTTGAAGAGGTTGGTGGTAATGTTGTAGAGGTTGGTGGTAATGTTCAAGAGGTTGGTGCTAATGTTGAAGAGGTTGGTGGTAATGTTGTAGAGGTTGGTGCTAATGTTGTAGAGGTTGGTGCTAATGTTGAAGAGGTTGGTTGTAACGTTGAAGAGTTTGATGCTAATGTTGAAGAGGTTGGTAGTAATGTTGTAGAGGTTGGTGCTAATTTTGTGTACTAGAAGTTTTTGTATTTCATAAGTTGTTGCTGCTGCTGAAGAAGTTACTGTTGGTGTAAACAATTTAGGAAGTGTCGGCGCTGCTCAATATTTATATCTTTGTCTTAAAAATTGGTGATGATTCAGTGGATGATCTTGAGGTTTTCGCTGTGTCGTTGGTGTTAGTTGGTCTCAAACCAGAGGAAGGCTTCATCAAGCAAACCTACTCGCAGCGCCGAGCTGTGGAGAAATAAAA
This sequence comes from Elysia crispata, assembly GCA_033675545.1. Taxonomy (NCBI): domain Eukaryota; kingdom Metazoa; phylum Mollusca; class Gastropoda; family Plakobranchidae; genus Elysia; species Elysia crispata. The sequence continues at coordinate 2,023 of JAWDGP010001269.1, read as the reverse complement.
CACACTACAGATGAGGCAAAATATGGAGGCGGGTTTTTACACGGTTTACCACTGGAAGAATAATCTTAAAAACTTGAACTTCTCTCACCGAGTTTGATCTATATGAAATCTAACACAAAAACATTTTAACATTTTAAAGCTGGTCGAATTCTTTCTAACTTTTCACAAATAATAAAAAAAAGGATGATAACGATGATGAGGAGGAGGAGGAGGAGAAGGAGTAGGAGAATAATGATGATGAAACTTTAGAATTAAATCGATCAAGACTTCAAAGCTGTCGAAGCTTGGGACGCTATCAGCAAGTCTCGCTTTTTGCTTGATCAGTAGACTGGACAACTCTCTCTCTCTCTCTCTCTCTCTCTCTCTCTCTCTCTCTCTCTCTCTCTCTCTCTCTCTCTCTCTCTCTCTCTCTCTCTCTCTCTCTCTCTCTCTCTCTCTCTCTCTCTCTCTCTCTCTCTCTATCTCTATCTCTTTCTCAGATCCAAATGTATGGAATGAAAAAGTTTGTTTTACCCCAACCTGTTCTACGCTACTCATAAACCTGGTCAAGCTACAGTGATGGTCAAGTTTTGAGAATTTACTGACCTCCACCTGCGGAGCTGAGCCCAAGGTCAGTCCCAAGCCGGACATTTCCTCGTGAGTAAAGGCCAGTTCAGGTCCTGAGAAAAATCAAATACTGTGAGCGTGTTTTAAAAAAAAAATAAAAATTTGGAAACTTCGAACATCCAAACTTGTCAAGTCTTTGGGGAGGTTATGTTGACAAATAATTTCTTTTTTTTTCAGTTTTGACAGGGAATGGTTATAATTATGATCGCTTAGTTTTGAAACTATCCTTTCGACCAATGAAGTGAGCTCAGATAGACTGTAAATCATGGAGATGTGTCCCATACAGAAAATCTATTTGATGAAAGAAATATCTAAGAACTGCTGCGGCTGTAACTGATTGTAGCATGGTGGAATATTTGATAGATCTAGAGGGCGCCACATTTTCTTACCCCTGGTGGACCCGACCTCATAACATTTCTGTACCTCAACGGACGGGCCTGTGACAAAAAAAAGTGATTGGGGGAAATTTACAAGCATTGCAACAAGATGTTTGAGATTTTTTTAAATTAAACACATACAAACTTCAGGGATATATTGATAAATTCTCTATTCATTATTTGTCGTTCTTTGAAAAGAGTCATTATTTTCCTTTTGACGACTTTTTCTTTTAATTAAGATAAAAAATAGAATGTTCTTCTTATTTTTTATCGATTTCTGCCAAATGATTCCCCAGTATATAGGGATTTTATAATTAGCCACAACTCTCAGAAATAAACAAGAGGTTTATGACTCTGTTTTTTCTTCATTGAAAACTATTTGATTTTAAAATTAAATAACATTCGGAATATTGCTGGACACCTACCCTCGCAGCTTTGTCCATCGCTTGACCGGTGTGAGCAGACTCGACCTCTGTCCTTGACCCCTCCACTACGGGTCACTGAGCAGTGAGACCAGGCTGCCCACGCGCTCCACATGCCGTCCACTGGCCCTGACACGGCCACGACAACAAAATTATATTATAAAGTAACACATTCGGGAAAAACCTATTTATAGCAAAACATTTACTGTTTACATGTTCTGTGGGTCAATTTTTAAAAGGTTCTGTCTTAAACGAAAATAAAATATTATCTAAAAATGATAAAAACGGATATTTAAATCATTAGCTCATTATAGACCGATATGATAACGTGACCCAGAAACATACGTCCGTGTTTTCTCAAGTTATTGGCACGCAGGTCAAAAACTGCTCCCGTCATAGTTACAGTCTGAAAACTTTCACTTTAGAGAGAACCAGTTTCTTGCAAGAGGCAATTCTCTTAACCTTAATCTCTAAACAGGCGAATTAATCCATCCTGGGTAGTGATCACTGCTGAGCATTGACCAAAATTAATTGTAAACAGTTATGTTGCGCTCTCTCATCTCATAAACAATAACTTTAGACAAATAAGTTCCTCTAATCTATGGCAGCGTAGGGCCC
>JAWDGP010001268.1:62500-64873 GCA_033675545.1 Elysia crispata | reverse complement strand
CCAGCATTATGAACATAGTGCTATCATAACCTCAAGCATATTATGTAATATATGTATATATATGTATATATATTATATATAATTATATATATATCGGTCATATATGTACACTTATCTATTTTTCCTTCTCTCTAAAAGTTTTAAATTATCTTTTTATCCATTTTACTACTTGTGTATTAATATCGTTATTGTTATTGCTATCTTTTTATTTTTATCACCAATCTATTTTTATGTCTATAGATCTATCTATCCGTCGCTTTCTCTTGCCTATCAACGTGTTTAAAATTTGTAACAAGAGCTAATGTTTTAGGTCGAGATAGAATTACAAGACAGTTCATTACAGTTATACTTTTCATTTTATATTGTCATGTCAATTTGGTAACAATTGCCTTTCTTTTTTTTCATCGATTTTACTCTCTCTCTCTCTCTCTCTCTCTCTCTCTCTCTTCCTATTCTCCAATCATTCAATCTATTTGTCTTTCTATCTCTCAATCGAGTTTTTTTAAAAATATTATTTGTATTCTTGATCAGGGAAGTTTATTTGTGCGAACCATGACTTATACTTACACACCTGTAAGTGTAGAAAGTTTGATGTAAATAAGCAAGTGGCCTCTCTTTTCTTTCCGAGCAACCTTTTCTTGCAGGGACATTGTCCTGAACGCCAGAATGGTGAATGTGAAAATGACCAAGTTGGCAGCACACGAAACCACGATTGGCAACGCTCCAGCCAAGAGCAAACTCAGTTTATTCGACAAGTAGCAGATACCGTTGCCATAGCCGAAACGAACACGGCTGTTCGTCTCACAACTGTTGTGAACAGAATCGATTTCCGTAAGATCTGTTGCGTTGTCCAATTGATAGTCGGTGGTGGAGTCATTCGAATCTGAGAAAGATGTGAAAATATAGTTTGCTACAACCGTCACGAGTACGATTACTCCAGAAACTACGATGCTTACTACTGCATACACGATGAATTTTCCGTTGTTCTCTCCATCTCCACTTTGCGTATGCTTAAGAACATCGCTGAACACCCTGTGCATATGGATTGTGCAGATCAACATCCAAACGAATGTAGACAAAATAAAGAAGTGTGTTAACATACCAATAATCTGACACTCGAGGCTAGACTCCTGGACAAATCCCCCCACAAAGAACAGTACAATAGCCAAGAGCAATGAAGCCACCAGACACATTGTGTTCTTTCCAGGCAGTGTTCTTAGAGACGGGAGAAGACAATATGTGAGGAGAGTGAGACTAAGGCAAATGATGGAGATTCCCAAGCAAACATGGGATGTCACGACTAGACCGAGACCAAACACGTCCACACCGTCCACCCCTCCGCGATCTTCCTCGTAGTCCAGCTTCATCTTCTCCTGGATCTTGTCCACACAAACCATGACGAGGCCTTCACTAGTGTGAGTATAGTATAGCGTAGAGAGCTCCACACCAGTCGATACATGAACTAATACCTCCAAGCTGTGAGGCCATTCGGAGTTATCGTTCATATTCTTAAGTTTCGCCTCTGTTGTATTTGTCAGGTTGTAGATAAAGTGAGGACAGTTTAAAGTGTTTTTCACTTCCTTGTAAGCGATATCTTTCGTTTCGGTATTTTCTGATGCAACTCCTCGAAATCTTCGCGGGTGAATCACTATCTCCTGAAAACACATGTAGAAGTCATGTCTTGGATGAGATATGTTAGGACTGCTTTCTTTAATAGGTGAAGACCAGAATCCAATATCACACCTTTGAAGTACGTTTTTCTTAGGTCTCTCGGTGATTATAGACGTAAGACTGATATTACTTTGCAGGGACGGAAGTTTCAGGTTCCAGGTGTGGTTATGTACAGACATTAGGCGGGTCTCTAAAGTGTCTTGGTTTTCTTTGTTACTTGGGAAATGTGTATGAAAAACGTGTCCAAGTTGACGTCTTGTTCTTTCGTAAAGAGAGTCCTTGCAACTGTTGACTTGAGCAACTCTGTGATCTGAAAACGCATGAGAAAAGTTATTTCAAACTCATTTATTTCGATGGGCTGAACTTGGCAGACATTAGATATAACTTCAACGAAATAGTGATGCCGCAAAATAATAAAAACAGCATATTTCAAACTATTATTTTTATGCTTTTCATCCTTTGATTTAATTTGCAGCCGCATTCAAGTAAGATTTCTTAATAGGGAACTGTTCTTGAGTAACAGGTGTAGAAACAAATGAGAGCCAAAGAAAAAAATGGAGAAGCAGTCGGATAAAAAAAGATAAAAAGGTAGAGATACAGAAAAATATTTTGGTTGTTGTTTCGAAACTTAAAAGTAAAAATCACATTTTGTACGGATGTACATGTGTATGGACATTTGAACATGATTTTATAATCACGGAA
>JAWDGP010001268.1:52500-57500 GCA_033675545.1 Elysia crispata | reverse complement strand
TACTACTACTACTACTACTACTACTACTACTACTACTACTACTACTACTACTACTACTACTACTACTACTACTACTACCACTACTACAACTACTACTACTACTACTACTACTACTACTACTACTACTACTACTACTACTACTACTACTACTACTACTACTACTACTTTTTTTTCTTCTTCCTCTTTTACCACCACCACCACCACCACTTCTACTACTGCTACATCTACTACTACTACTCCCACTCCTCTTACTACCACTACTACTACTACTACTACTACTACTACTACTACTACTACTACTACTACTACTACTACTACTACTACTACTACTACTACTACTACTGCTACTACTATTACTACTACTACTACTACTACTACTACTACTACTACTACTACTACTACTACTACTACTACTACTACTACTACTACTACTACTACTACTACTACTTGTAGGCTCGTACTATTCATATCACATCTACCGTCACATATAAATAGTACCACCATTATAACGACTATAACTACATGATTGTATCACTACTGCTGCTACTACTATTGCTACTCCTGCTAATACTCATTCCTCTTTTACTACTTTTGATATAACTCCTACTAGTATTTTTGTCCTACTCCTATAACCATCAGAGGTCCTGATTTAAGTTTTTAATTACAATGTTTGAGAAAATACTATATTTATCGCAATGACTTTTTCACTATCCAGAGAATTATTGAAGTTGAGAACATGTTGAAAATTAAGGAAATTTTGGAAATCCACGAACTCGGAGAAAATAGTCCTGCCAAGAGGAAATGCATCGACTCAATGTGGGGTTGCATTTGAAGAACTGTCCTATAAACTTAACAGTAATCAAGCACTTACCGTTGCATTTTTTATGAAGACTAAACCTCTATCCGAAATTAAGGACAGATAATATACTGATAGTGATAACGTAAGCTGAGAACTCTGTTAGTTTCCAGTTAGTTAAGTGTTTCATCCTTTCTTGTTGATCAGTTTTACTGGTAAAACGCCATGATGCAATGCTTACAATACTATGTCAAATTATTTATTCTGTGATAAACATAGGGATTGTTGAATGGTACACAAAATTTTGTATTAATGTAGAAAACTTACCAACATCCTAATTGTCCGTGAAGTAATTAACGTTGCTATATTGCTAATTTTATTTTGCCCAGTAACTGTAAACGATACTTTTGAAGCGCTGATGATAAAGGTAAGAGTTAAAGTTAAGAGTTAAAAAACATATTCAAATGCCATATGCGAAAGCATGTATCTTAGATTAAGTGATTGAGCATATTTTGATATGAAGTTGTTTTCTTCTTATTTACCACAGTGGCAAAGATGCTTTAAATTGCTTTACACAAAAGTGCATTTTTCTAACAGAAAACAAAGCTTACTAAAATGCATGAAACAAAGCATTATAAGCATGAAAATGAGTAAAAAAAAAACATCAACACAACAGTTGTAATAAAAAAACAAACAAACCAACACATCATTTTTTATGTATAAATTAAAGTACAAACTTATTCATTTCACAATGCCAATACACTGTTTTTTAAAAAGTGTTTGACTCTTATGTTTAATCTAATGCTCGAATATTCACTTGTCTCCTCTTATTTCGATAGAGCAGTAAATACATCAACAATAACCCACAATGAGAGGTTTCAATTATGGTGCCCATAAGACTCATCCTAAAACCTCAAAGTACATTTATGCATAATACATGAGCAGTACTCACCGATCACGTTTTTCTCTCTTAATTAAACGCTCGTGCGTTGACTAATAGCTATCATTTACTCTCCTATATAATTGATGCGTTTGACTTTGACGCATCCCGATAACAGCTTTAAGTCCAACATCACAAAATTATACTCTAAGAGCCGAGCCGTAGAGGTAGTTGAAGTGTGTTCCCGCGTAATGAAGTATACTGTTGTTAGGTTTTCAAACCCCGTTTGTTCCAAATACAACTAAATGGAATAGAATATCAGGTTGCTGCCCAAACCAAAGCTCGTCGTAAACATAATATTACCAGTGACTCATAAAAACAGGCTATAAAAACTCTGAAATTGAGTAAGAGATTTTCCTGTGATTGCACTTGAACAAGGCTTTAATTCTTTAAGTCCTGGACCTATATAACTCGAGAAAAATAGAGACTAGTCCTTAAATCTCAATAGCTACCATTCTGACATCAGTCAATTTCTCTTCATGTTACTATATTTTTATGGAACAGTAACTTTGCGTTGTTGTTTACTCTCCATAGGAAAGAAAAGTTTAGTCGCTTACGCAAAACTCACAACAGCTTAAATTCATTTAGAAAGGGTTATGAGATACCGTTTCACACAGGGATGGCAAAATAATACTGAAAAAATCTTTGTTCTCAGAATTACTACTTACACTTTATATTATGTTCGAACAAACTTTCTCATTGCAAGGATGAAAGAAAAGGCTTAGGAGCCATAATAATGAGGAAAATAAAACTCAATCATGCATAAAAAATGCAAGTTGATATTGACAAGCAAGAATTGGAGCTGAATATAAATGAAATAACAAAAGCGAATAATAAATTCATTCTAATGAGGTTGAACTTGCTGTTCAAAGGAACAAATCAATATTCAGCTTTATCCGTATATAAATCATATAGTGCTATCATATGCACTCCTGCTTCTTTTGATATGAGTTGTTTTTACGCTAGTATTAAGAAAAATAAAAACTTGAAATTGAACTTTTCTACATACAACATGCATAGAGAGAATCATTTGATTACTGTTCAGAATGGCTTTCTCACCCTCCGCCCCCCCTCCCCCAACACACATACACATAAACTCTCTCTCTCTCTCTCTCTCTCTCTCTCTCTCTCTCTCTCTCTCTCTCTTTCTCTCTTTCTCTCTCTTTATCTGTCTCCCGCATCTTTTTCAGATAATCCTGCCTTAACAATTTTGTTTGTTTCATGTTATCACTTATGAGTAATGGGACGAACTAGTGTGATTTTATGTGGCAGAGAAACCAATTCTTGCAATTGGAAGCAACTAATGAGTAAAACTTTAATCTGCAGTAATGTATCAGTTACGAGTATTATGACCAGCTTTCCATTGGGTTGGGTAAGGCCTGTAGTGGATGACTTTACACCCATGGCGTAACAACCCTTTTGTCGCCCCGCAAAGCCCAAATAAAGCATAGAAGAGTGAAAGGAAGGTTGATGTCATTTTCGCGATGTGAACGACCCATCCATTGACTCTATGGTAATATACTTTTATAGAGCAGAATTGAAGTTCCTCATTCCCTCATTACTTCATTGACTGTCGAATTTCCTTATTTGATACAGTTCCTCAGAGGTTTTTCAAGGGCTTTAAATATATGAAATATACAGTATAGTTTGAGAGTTTTTCTAAACAACAACAACAAAAAAAAAAAAAAAAAAAAGAAAAGAAGGTTGCATTAGAAATAAATTTGTATACATATTCCTAAATAATAATTCCGATCATATGTCCGCCTCCACACTTTCAGTAGCAAAGTTGAATTATTCCTCGGTTTCTTTTATTCGTAAAACATGAGTTGAGAATTACTAATAACCACACATAATAAGAATATTGTTGTCTGTAACGATATTTAAGCCTTTCAATACTGATATTAGTGGACGGGCTTTGAATTTCTCGATATAATATCAAATACCATACTCTTTCTCTCTTTTATGGCTTCTCTTTTTATTCTCTTTGCCTGTTTCTTCATATTGTTTTATTTTTAAATCCATTTAGGACGTTATGTGCATTGGAGCTGATCAGGGTTCTTTTTTTTTGATAGAATTAAATGTTGCTACTTGAAACAAATATTGACAGATATGAAATTTTGGCAGTTTAACAGATATCTTGAAAGTCTAACATATGTAGATCTGTTTTTATTATGTTATCTTACACACAACTATATATATAAATGTGTGTGTGTGTGTGAGAGAGAGATAGAGATAGATAGATAGAGAGAGAGAGAGAGAGAGAGAGAGAGAGAGAGAGAGAGAGAGAGAGAGAGAGAGAGAGAGAGAGATTTTATTTAGGAATTGAAAAGCTTTTTAATTAACAGGTCTACTCGTATAAATTAAACATCACATAATATTGTGAGATAAGTGGGCAAATTGGAAATCAGGCAAATTTTGTGAGTCGCTTTTGGCTCATGATGTAGAATTTAAATATTTTAAAGGTATTGCACTTTAAAAAAAAAAAATTGTTTATGTTAATGTAAATTTTAAATTATAAAAGCCCCTCTAAATTAGACTACTAACTGCTTTAAAAGAAGATGCACTTGAAATAGGGCCAGACAAGAGTTTTGATCAATTTTTCTTCCTTTTAAGGAAAAAAAATGAAGTGCGGATATGTAAAAATAAAGAGATTTTTTACATCTGGAAATGTCATGCACTTCTTACCATAAAAACCTGAGACGTTTCACCTGATATGCCAGTAATCATACAGCCATGATCGATGTGTCCTCAGCCAAAAAGAGATATAATTCTGTCAATTCCCACATTTTTTTTCGTTTTATTACGGACCGTCTTATAAAGAACTGGTTAAGAAAAAAAGCTATACAAGTATAACTAACGTTGCCCTATAGATCTTACGTAGGTTCTTTTAAAAACAGTCATAATCCTGTCTAAAGCACAGCTGTTTATTAGGTCAGCACACTGCCATCTAAATGGCGTGATACAATTCCGTCAAACCTCAAAAACTTTTTTTTTCTATCTGCACCATCATTTTAAATATTTTTAAGTGTTTTGTTCCCTGGGAACGCTTTTATTGTCGTTATACAGCTATTGTTTAGTAAACTCTGTGCATTAAGTGTATCACAAATAAAAAGAAAATCTCCCCTAGCTAGTGTTATAAACCGTTAGAGCAGCAAAAGAAATTTAGGGCAACAACTGAAGCCATTAAAATTGTTTCTGTATGACAAATTGCGTGTTAATTTTTACTACACCAGTTTAGGCTTAGCTCTTTATTCAAAACTTTTT
>JAWDGP010001268.1:0-50000 GCA_033675545.1 Elysia crispata | reverse complement strand
TTATCCAAATCGCATTTGTAAAATGATCAAAGTCATTGTCTTATTGACAGACCAAGAGTTGCACTATACAAAAAAGGCGTTCAAGCTGATAAAAAAAATATTTTCAAAGGGTTGTAATTCTTGTTAAGAATGTTCGTAAACAAACATAATTATACCTATCTGGGACTTTTTTCTATCACGATCATTATTTCTAACAAATGTAATTTAATATGGGGATCTGATAATTTGAAAAAAATTTCTTTCTCTTTAGTTTGGCATGACTCGCTATTGTTTTTTTGGGGGGATTCTCCATGATTTCCAAATTTTCTATTTACTTTTAATTTATGTGAGGCAATTATAGTGTGTCTTGGAAGACAATAACACGGGATTTTCCTCCTAATTTTAAACGCTAATGAGCTTGGAACTTTTAAATCTATTTTACTGAATGATCGCCAGAAGGAGCATTCTGAATTTCAATAGTAATAATGTCGAGCAACGTGCTTCAATAACACAGGTAAAATGTAGGTTTTTCGCAGACAATTGGGGCAGTATTGATTTTTTTAGGGTGAGGAAAAAAATAATGGGCTTAGGCATAACTAAAAAAAATTGCTATGTTTTCCAATAATTAATCTGGTTTACCGTTACTTGATTTTTCCATCATTAACATCACTTAGTTAACCCGGCTGGAGTGGATAAACGCAGCTTTCTTTCATTCGCTCTCTCTCTCTTCGTAGTTAGGAAATCAGCTTTGTATCTCTATAATATAACGTTCTTTTCTTCAAATCAAGACCAGTAGATGTTGGAATAACAAAGCGTAAATCTTACCCGTTCCTCAAAGGCAAGAAAAACAAAACATGTTTCTTCTAATCTGGCAGCGTTGTATTAGTCTAATATAGTGGGTTTTCTTCGTGGCGAACTCTATTGTACATTCAGGTTGTTAGAAAAAGTCTAAAACATTGACAACTATTCTTTAATGAAAATGGAAAATTTGATATTAAACGATACTTTGATTCTTGTCTCTACTCTAGGACCAACACCTGCTGATAAGATGCGTTACCTTGCAGAATTTATCCTGGTAGTAAAAACTTTAGCTTACACTTGGCCTGTTATAATATTGTTAGGTTTTTTTGCAAACATTACAAACATAATTGTATTTCTCAAGGTCGGTGTAAAGGATAACGTGACAATATTACTGATATCCCTTTCATTCTCGGATCTTGCGTATCTATCTCTTTTCACACCCACTTTGTGTGGGCTTGTCATCGATTTTCTTGTGAGATCCTTTGAATGGCCCTTCCACAAGTTGTTGGTCATTTTTTTACCTTATTGGCCGGCAGTCACAGTCTACGACATCTCTGCTTTTCTCTCAGTCTCCCTCGGCGTGATGCGCTGCGCGTGCGTAGCCATGCCGCTCAAATTCAAGCTCGTATTTACAAAATCCAGAACAGTTATATGGGTGATTTTCATTGTTATCTTGGCTGTCTCGCTGCGGGCGCCAGTCTTGACAATCTTTAGAATTAGGTGGAGACAAGATCCCATCACAAATATTTCTTCTATTTACCTGGCCAGCGTGAACAGACCATCCATGTTGCGTATCAACGATACTCTTAATCGAGGTTTCTTGATCTGGTTCAACTACGTAACAATGATAACTTGTGTTTTAGTTCTCAGTTACAAGCTCTATCTGTCTTCAAAATTACGACAAAGCTGTGCCGTCAAAGGAACCCAATCTTCCGACCAGACATTAGACAAAACAGTTGCTCATGGTATGTCAGCTAAAGATTTGCAAATCTGTGGTTTTAGTGTGCTCTATCTTCATCATGTCCCAGTTACTGTACGTTTTGATTTCGACAATTCGTGTCATTGTCCCAGAATTCGATGAGGGCAAAGAATTGGATTTTTTGTTCGGAATTTTTATTCACATAAGCAACATTTGTTCCTTTATAAACGCATCGATCAACATCTTGGTATACTACAACTATAACAGCAAGTACAGATCTGTGTTACGTTCCTTTGCCTGTGCTGAAAAAAAAACAAGAAGTTATTGTATACACACAGTGACTCACACCTTGAAGATTATTTATTTCTGAGTGAAGCAAGGAAGGAGCAAAGATCAAACAAGACCTAGTGTTTTTTGAGTAATGATTTTATTTCTTATCAAAGAATTCCTTGTCCTACAAATTTTTTTTTTGATGAAATTTGTTCTGAAAATTTTACGTGCCACTATCGTAAAGTATAAGGATTTTTTTTCTTGTGTGCACATGATATTGACTTCACAATCACAGTAAATAAAATAGAGAAATTTATGGATTTAAATACCAACTTGTACTTCCACGTCAGTATCATGAATTGCAAGAAAAAGGGAAATAAATTTTGAATGCGAATAAAAAACTTTTTTCGCCAAATCCCAAGATGCGCACTGCTGACCTGAGTTTAAATTGATCTTATGGCGGGTTCTAGCTAACCGCAACATCAGATACGTGTAATTATAGCTGCTACTTGTGTGCTAAAAATGGATATTTTATTTATTAACAAACCACAAACCACCTCTAAACATAATTAGATATTTGATAACTTATTGGTTATACTTCTAAACATGCATCCATATAAAGCAAAGTTTTTCACTAATAAACTTTAAAAATGAGGTATCAAATCGACTCTGCTTGAAATGAATGAGATATGATTGTATCCTACACAATCCCCAGTCTATGAAATAATGATTTTTTATTCTGAACGTTAACAAACGGAGAATCAATTTGACTTATTCAAAGATGAAAATGAAATTAAAAAAAAAGTAATTAAAGACGTCTAGACAGTAACGGTTTGAAAATAGTATAAGAGTGACATATAAATTAATATTTAGGAAGGAAACGTCAAAGATCATCTTGATTCGACTGAAGTGTTGCATGTTCGGTAAATGCAGTACTTTAATCAACACTTTAGTTATTACAGCGTGCATTGAAGTAAATTTAAGGTGCAAGTGGATTTAAAAAAAATGGTGTGAGGAAAAAAAACAGATCCAGAAATTCAAAGCATAATATATAGAGAAAAATGGGTGAGAAAGAAAGAGAGATACAGAGAGAGAGATAAATAGATTCACAGATCGATAGAGAGAGAGCGAGAGTGAGAGAGAGACAGAGAGAGACAGAGAGAGAGACAGAGAGAGAGACAGAGAGAGAGAGAGAGAGAGAGAGAGAGAGAGAGAGAGAGAGAGAGAGAGAGAGAGAGAGAGAGAGAGAGAGAGAGAGAGAGAGAGAGAGAGAGAGAGAGAGAGAGAGAGAGAGAGAAAGAGTTAGAGAGAGATTCGTTCAAAATTGTTGTCACAGATCTATGTTCTTACATTACAACAGTAATTATTATTTCAAATCGAAACAAAAGGTAAAGCCCGAAAAAGTAATTTGAAAGGTTATATCTCACGAGGGGAGAGTACTACGTTTGAATCATAAGCTCCTTCGCTGCAGACACAAAGGAATTGTAGAAGCTATAGAAGAGGGTGTTTTTTCTTTTGAGGAATTTCATAGGGCGTCGAAGAATCTAGCGGAAGTCGCGCTGAAACTGGATGTGTATTATGTAGAAGATAAAGTTGATGGGAGATCCGCTGGTTTTGAGTATGATGAGGGTGGTTCTGCGGACAAAGATGGGGTAGTGATAAACCAACTATGTGACAATACATGTCAGTAGACAGTCGTGTAGGTAGAAATCTCAGATTCATAACGCATTCGGCTAAAATGATCGCATGGTTAATTGGATTTGTATCAGTAAGGGTAGGAGCTATGTGGTTCGTGGTTCAACGTAAACAGAGTGCTGAGCCACAAGCACGATCAACTCTTCCTGAAAACCCTGCTGAACCTTCGAAAGTTCTTCAAGTCTTCAAACAGCATTGGGCTGGTAGTGCAAAAATTGAAAGGTGGTTTGAGCTGCCAATTAAGGTGCTCAACGATTTCTTTGAGGGTAAACAGAAATAGCATCGATCCATAGAACATAATAATTTAGTTGGTTCGAAAAGACAGAGATAAACTATATCGTCAGAAACTCCAAATCCTGCAATCCAATGACGAAAAAAGAAAATAAAATTATTTGATTCATAAATATAACTTTTCGAAACATAAAAGGTTTTGGAACTTCTTATTTTTCAGTCAGGTAGTAATCATGAATGTTGGCTAAATTGGCTTTTGGGTTCTTTTATTTTTCTATTCCTATTTCCTTCAGTATTGGGATAAGATTGTTAGCTATTCAAGGAAAAGAACAATAGCAGTAGTTGGCAATTCTCAAGAAAATTCTCACTTCTTCTTCTTCTTCTTCTTTTTCTTCTTCTTCTTCTTCTTCTTCTTCTTCTTCTTCTTCTTCTTCTTCTTCTTCTTCTTCTTCTTCTTCTTCTTCTTCTTCTTCTTCTTCTTCTTCTTCTTCTTCTTCTTCTTCTTCTTCTTCTTCTTCTTCTTCTTCTTCTTCTTCTTCTTCTTCTTCTTCTTCTTCTTCTTCTTCTTCTTCTTCTTCTTCTTCTTCTTCTTCTTCTTCTTCTTCTTCTTCTTCTTCTTCTTCTTCTTCTTCTTCTTCTTCTTCTTCTTCTTCTTCTTCTTCTTCTTCTTCTTCTTCTTCTTCTTCTTCTTCTTCTTCTTCTTCTTCTTCTTCTTCTTCTTCTTCTTCTTCTTCTTCTTGTTCTTGTTGTTGTTGTTGTTGTTGTTGTTGTTGTTGTTGTTGTTGTTGTTGTTGTTGTTGTTCTTCTTCTTCTTCTTCTTCTTCTTCTTCTTCTAACTAAATTGAGTCTTTGACCAACAAAAAAAGAAAAAATTTTGTAAGTTATTCATTCTCCGTATTTGAACATAGATCTCCCCAAAATGTATCGCTGCAAGTATATAAGCGGTTCCACGAATACGTAGGTAGTCGTATGGGTGGTGGAAAAAATGTTTTGGACCACAAGTAACCTAATAATTTGCACAAAGTCTAATTATGACGAGAAGAGACATTAATTAATACTTTCCACTTGTCCAACCCTTTGATATGCAAAGAGGCTTTAGACTCTCGTGTTATGGAAATGCTATATCAAACCTGAAATCAATTTTTTTTTTTAAATTGTCAATCGTAAAAAAAAAATCTGTTCTCTGAGGAGGTATCGTTCGTTCCGTTATTTTTAGTGGAACTAATGAAAACGAAAATGAAAAAGAGCTTCACAATTAGGTTTACTTATCTACGCTGCATGTCTCTTGATCTAATCTTAATCTATATCTACCTGATTTCCATTCTATATTATGAATATTTGAAAACGTTGAGCATTTATCAGTTCGATTTCAACAAATTAACTGAATCAAGACATTAAAACAGTAAGAATATATACAAGCATCCTAATTGAATAGTGTTTCGTAGTAAAATAAATTGGTGATGTTTCAGTGAAGTAAATAATTGCTCGACGGTCACCTTGACTTCTTTCATGGGTTGTTTTTCTCTCACATCTCACCTCAATGCCGGGTCAATGAATCAGTTTAAATAACAACAGGCGCCATAACTTGCATCTTGCTACGCGAATGAACGTTTTGAAAAAGGATTTGTGGAAAAAAAGAGTGGTTATTTTTTTTTGACTAAGAGAAGAAAACAAAGCTGCAGTTAGATTTCAGGTCAAATCAAAATTAAACTGTCCTGGAAATCCCGTGACTAACCATTCCTCCTATTTTTTTAAACAACTAATGCAGCTAATCTTCCAATTATTTAGTTTGTGCTAACTTCTTTAAGGTAATTTTGATTGTTGAACAAAACTCACGACTTCAAAATAAAGGCACATAACTTTTTGTGAAATCGCATTCCCTATAGCAGTTGTAGTCACTTCTATCCTTATGCAATGGCTGCCACTACTGCCCTTACAACCTTTAATCTGTTTCCTCTTCCTCCTCCTCCTCCTACTGCTACTGCTACTGCTACTGCTACTGCTACTGCTACTGCTACTGCTACTGCTACTGCTACTACTACTACTACTACTACTACTACTACTACTACTACTACTACTACTACTACTACTACTACTACTACTACTACTACTACAACTACTACTACTACTACTACTACTACTACTACTACTACTACTACTACTACTACTACTACTACTACTACTACTACTACTACTACTACTGCTACTACTGCTACTACTGCTACTACTACTACTACTACTACTACTACTACTACTACTACTACTACTACTACTACTACTACTACTACTACTACTACTACTTACTGATTCTACTACTAGTACAACAACAACAGCAACAACAACAACTACTACTATTACTACTACTGCTACTACTACTACTGCTACTACTACTACTACTACTACTACTACTACTACTACTACTACTACTACTACTACTACTACTACTACTACTACTACTACTACTACTACTTTTACCACTTTTTCCACTACTGCTGCTGCTGCTGCTTCTACTGGAAGAGAGCAAGGCAAATATTCAAATTCGCCACTACATTCTCTCAATTATGTAAATACCCTAGTAGCTATTTAGAATGCTCCTACAATGAAAAAAAAACAAAGTTCCTCGGTAGAACTAACCCTTTATTGATTTGATAAAGGTGTAAGTATAGCCTGCAAACATCGATCTTTTCCTGCTTGTCTTGTGGCATAAAATATCTATTTTATGATAATTATTAAGTAATTGTTTTTGGATAAGGGCTGTCGTTTTTCCTATTTTTTTCAGTTTCTTTTAGCAGTTTACCTTTTTTTTTATCTGTTTTTTTTAAACGGAATTTCGAATTTCGATCTTTATTGAACCTTTTTCCAACATATCGGTTAAAATGCTTCATCGAGGAACCTAAAATATTTAGAAATTAAAAGCACTGACGCTATACCTTTACTTTAGTCTCGTGTTTTGCCCAGGTTAACGTTCCCAAGGTTTATAAACCTTTAACATCTATTAATTGGATACGGCTCACTGCGCTGTTCGTTCAGCATAAAGAGGGATAGGACGGCCTATGGCAAATTACTCGAGTGTGGCTTGGATCAACACAAGCCTTCTCTATTTTCCTCTTACCCTTTACACTTGTAAACAATTCTCACAGTCAATTAAAATGCTTGATTGTTTATCACGCTCTGACCTTGTAACAAAAACCTGTATTATTATTTTTTTTCAAATCTTGTATAAACATATGACGTCCTTTCTCTATATTTACATTGAATTAATTTAATATTTACATCCAACCATTTTAATTTGTAACTGGCAGAAGTCATATTAGTAATTATTACTTACTGCAAAACCAGTGGAACGGCCTTTAGACATACAGATAAAAATGGCTTTGATTCTACCAGCTTTATACTTCTGTCATAAGTTTGAAGAAGGCATCAGATTATTTGTATTCATCCCGTGAATTTTTTTTCCATGCTGCGCATATAGAATGTAGCTGTCAAACTCTTCTACAGTCGGATTTTTCTATAGCAATTTTTTTTTTCATTTCCACGTCGTCCAAAATTTTTAATACAGGACGGTTTGTTTAATTTAGTTGAACATGATATGGCTATAATATATTCAGCAATCGAATGGTGGTTTCCTAAATCATGATTTGAATTATGCATATCGTGTTGCATAATAATTTTGCGGAATACATTTTGGCATTTCATTTTATTCTTTATCAGAGGAGATATTGAATGGGACATTGCACAGTTAAACGGCTAAATAAGAAACACTAGTTTATCAACTAGTAAAAAATAATGCTTTAAAATACATGTAGCTCAATTGAGTAAAAAATAATAGTAGGATCTGAGAGCATAATGTTGTCACATAAAGACATTTTGTAATTTTAATATGTCACAAAATGTGTTGTTTTATATTTTTGATAAATGACAATATCCCATATCCTACGTGACACACCTCTATAATTTTGAACTGGTTTGAAGTTGTTCATTTAACTTTGTATGATTCATCGTTTGCAGGCCGTCATAAAGAAGTAAGCTTTACCCAAAAACTATTTGCCTTAAATACATCTTGACTTATTTGTACTTGCAATAGGGCCTCTCTGCGATATTTAAAATAGCAGTAAGTTAAGTCAGGGCGAGTACAGGAAAAAAAGGTGCCCGCTGTTATACTTGACTGTTTTAAGAGGTTCAATGTCATGATGTCTCCTCTTCTCTGCATGAAATCGGTTCGAGATGTGATGCGATCCGCTTCGCTTCCTCTGTTTGCTTGAATGCATCAATAGAATTAGCGGAGAGACACAAAACACACTCTCTCTCTTTCTCTCCCTCTAACTATTTCTTTCTAACTATCTTTCTCTCCCTCTCTCTTTTTATTTCTTTTAGTCTCTCTCCCTCGCTCACTTCGCTGGTACCCCGCAACCTGTTATGCTTTTGAACATCAGTTAAAGAAATATTAGCATGAGAAAAGAAATTGTTATTAAAAAATGTAAAGGTTCAGCGATAAAACACACGTATGTAACTGCCCAGTTTCCTGTCATATTATTTTGAAAAGGAAAGTTCATAGTGTTTAAATGAATAAGTGACGATCTAGGAATAACTTGCAAACCAAGGTTACAATCTTTTAAATATTGTTTACAACATCTAGATCTAGATTCAGTTGGTTTCTTAGAAGTGTTAACTGTGCATCAAGGTTAGTTCATTAGTCTTAGATTTGTATCACATATTCTAATAAACAGTCCTTGTTGTGGAAAGACATAACTTGAATAAGTATCAAGCATTAAGTAATTTAATTTCAATAGTTTACTTTTCGTACGTTGTTTTTTTTTTTTCGGTATGTTATATATATATATATTGTTTGTTTGTTTGGCTTTTGCTTAGAAAAAGCTGATATCCTTTCATGAGTATAATTGACTTTAAGAGTTTTCAAACAATTAACATTTTTCTACAAATCAAAACAGAACCGAAATGAATATCGTTCTTTTATGTTTGTTTCATTTCTTCATAAGCCGTGAGATTTTTCAAAAGAAAATCATCTTCCACGGACGATTTGGATAGTGAAAACTTGTCGAAGTCCTGTATCTGTACTGTGAATCTACTCTTTTTCAAAAATGAATTCTTATAATCTTAAAGTAAAAAAGCACCTTTTCGGTGTCTAGATTAGAGGACCATTAAAGCTGGCACTTCCGGTGTCAGACGTGTCCTCTCAAGACATGGTTGGTATGTTGAAAAGCTTTCACTCATAGCTTCAATCACATCCGACAGGAGCTTTATAGTGTAACCTTTTCCCCAAGGCGTAAAGAAAAGGCTTTAGTCAACATGCACTTTATCTGTGAAAAAATGCTTTTTCTGCGTCAGCCTCTTTAACAATTTTAATTATATTTCTGTTCAAAAATGATATGCTGAGATGGGTTGTCTCTGAAGATACACTGGCGAATTTGATTTCTAAATGTATAAATGTTTTTACAACCTAAATTTATTCTTGCAATGTGTCATTTGCTACACCTGGCATTGTTTTTTTTTTTGATAATATTGAATGTTGCCTTTCGTGTTTCCTGCTTTGCAAACACGAGCGCCTAAAACAGGCAATATCATTCTGGTCATAAGAAATTATTGCACTCAAGACGCATACCCAACATGACGTGTCAACTAAAGCATACCGAGGTAACCGCAAAAAACCGTCAATTGAAACGGAATTTGTATGGCAAAGGGCGCGCTTTGATAAATTCAGAAGTAAAAATTATTGCGATGAATTGTTAAAATATTGTCATCAACTGTTATCCTGTCAGAAAGTTTAAAATGAAAGCCCTTAATGCACTCCAAGTGTACTTTTTCGAAGTCTCTTTATACTTTGCTAGAACTGCAAGGCGAGTCATGGTTGGTCGACTGAATTTCTTTAGCTCCCGCAGTATGCCTCCTGTCTTTGAAAAATGATGGGTACAGATTCTATTTGAGGAGTCTATTTTCTTGGTAAAGAATTTGGGATAGAGCAATATTGAACATAACACAATTACCACAACCAGCAGCAAAATATGCGCAATGGATCATTTTGATTGTACCTCAAGCTTTTGAGTCACAATGGTCATAATTATCCCTTTTAATTTCAGAACAATAAGAAACTTTACCTTCTAGGAAAAGAAAAAAAAATATAAGAACTACATAATCGGAAATATGAGTAACGGTGTGCTAGAAATGCAGCACCACAATGGGGTTGATTCGACCAAGGAAAACATGAATGATGCTACGTGTATTGATCACGAAGAATCCGATGGGCTCGAAATTTCTGAGATGCTACAACCGGTTGAGGGCTGTTCTCAGAAAAGGCATAGTACACATCTGATTAGGTCTTTGGACGGGGGACCTCCTGTTTTGGAGCCAGATGAGGATACCCCGGCGCCGCTACATTATCGAGTGTCTGAGACGCCCCCTGTCCACCTTCTTCTGATGTTTGCTCTGCAGGTTGGTCTGTTATTTAGCTGGTTTTATCATCTGCCTGTCTTATTAATTCGATCCGAGTATTTACAATTATACGGTTCATCTTTTTAAAACCGTTTCTTGCTGTGTAGTTGCCGATGGTTGTGGTGGGGGTGGTGATAGTGTTTTGATTGAGAAATGTCGTTGTTGCTGTTATTTTTAATGATGATGCTTTTATTGTTGGATGTCCGTATTGCTGCCACTTTTTTCATCTCCTGAAGAATCTATTTCCTCATTTTCTCATTTTCTATATATATATTTATATTTTCCGTCTCTGTCTATTTATCTGTCTCTTTCTCCTCACTCAAAATCCTTTTTTATGTATCAAATTATTTCTTTCTCATTTTCTATTCATCTTGCCATTTACCTGTTGGATTTATTTGACGCCTAAATTACCCGGGTGAGTAAGAGAAGATTGTGGATAAAAATGAATTTATAACAGTTTAGATCCATAACAGAGAGTAATTTAAGGCGTATTGCTAATTCCTAGCTTTTTTTTGCTTTTGATCGTCGATTTCTAGCTTTTGAATTTCGTTCATTGGGTCTGACAGAAAATAAAACACATCCATCAAGTTAGATTAATTATAGACTTTCAGTGGTTAATAATAGCCGAGTTGTAATGTACCAAGACTCTTTTTTGCTAATTGTCTCAGACTCACCATCCCAATACGATTGCTTGCGAGTCTTACCTTAAACGTTTCAAGTTTCCTGTCAATGAATTGGCCAGGATTTATTGAGTTTCTTATTAACTGACGTATAAACAAATCAGGCCCAAGATAAACTTGAGTGAAAAGGTTAAGAACAAAACATTCTAACAGGAACAACTTGACAAATCTGTATAGCGGATCCAGGATGATTTCAGAGAGGGTTACTTTCCTTCACATCACATGACAAAGAAAAAGATGCCGGTACTGGAACGTCACAAACCTGAAGCGTTGAGAAATCTTAAATAAAAAAAAATTAAAACTTGCATTAGTCCATAAAATACATATTCCTTAAAAAAAATCTGCAATTTATAAAATATAAAATTTTATTCGTTGCTCAATTCAACAACATCATCCACACATCGTTTTAGGCCTTTAATATGTATATATTAAGACGGGGCTGAGAAGCTTATGGTAGTTAAGCCAAACACCTTGAAGCCAAACATCTTTGCATATCTTAGGACAAACGCATGATGCCTTGATTTGATGAGCTTTGTTGATAAAAACAATTATCATTTTTAAAAAATCCCATACAGTTCATGATCATTTTCTTTCCCAAGAAAGTGCAAAGTTAGCCAATCAGTCCAAAAAAAAAAAATGTTTGTGATTTCTCAAAAATGAATAGCGAGATATTACAAATGTATAAACAGGATGTATCTGGCATTGGTAAATATCAGATGTGTTTTCTTTTGATTAATTTCTTTTTTTATTTAACTTTTTTAAACTGCCTTCAGCAAGTCCTCATCAACATCAGCTCTCCACTGAGCGTTACTCTTGTTGTGTCGGAAGTTGTGTGTTCACAACAGGACGAGGACATCAAGCAGCATATTCTCAGCGCTTCTATGTTTATGGTTGGAGTGTCTACATTCCTCATGAGCACGTTTGGTGTGAGGTACTACAACATTTTCGATCTTGTTTTATTTACTTTTACTTTTTCTTTTCACTAGTCACAGTTTTGGAATACCACTAAACGAACAGCAGCTGCAGACAAAATATAGGAGTCACAAAATTCTAAAGATTTGTTTTTTTAAGTTATGTCTGCCTATAGAATTTTCACATTTGGGTTCGACAAGAAAAGGCAACAATAAATGCACGCAGATGTAAGCCTAGATAATGCCTCGGCCTGTTGTGCCACATAGCTGTTCCCATTGAAATTAAGTCCACCGTGACATTACAATCAAAAGGAACGCATGTTATCCTTTTTATTAAAATCGTTTAAAATGAAAAATCTACATTAAAGCCTGCAACGAAGTAGACTTTAATTCTTACATGGCGATTCCTCTTCATCATCGTCTTCATCTCCGTAATCAGCGTCTCATTACCTTACCCTCCTCCTTCTCTCTCTCCTTTATCTTTTATCGCTTCTTCTTTTTCTATTTCAAAGAAGAGAAATGCATCGAATTCTTAACTCCATGAAGATCTCCTGAGATACACCCAGGCTTCTCTGCCTTCTTCAAATCTTTTATTTTTGGGCTGTGCGCTGTTATCCTAACTTAGAAAACGAAGTTGAAATAGTTAAGACCTACGTAAACAAATAATTAAGGAGAAAAAATAAAATTGAGGTGAACAAATTTGGCAGCTACTACAATAATACTATTCTAACGAATACCTAGGGAATTTTAACCTTAAATTTTAAAAATGGATCCGACATGTAGGTGGGAGATAAAGGGTTACGAGCAAATTATTGTTATAATATTACAATCTATATACCGTGCGGTCAAGCTGTTTATGGCTAGCGATGTCCACGAGGATTAGAAGTCAAAAGTTAATTCTGACCGGTGCTCACGCATAGTTCTGTTGGGGTGTCAGAGGATCAGGAACCTCTTGCACTGAGTATCTTATACATATAGTGTTTGTGAGCAATACAACCATAGCGTGTGCATTCAATGAAGCCATTTGTTACTTTCGTGACCATCACAAAATGAAGGTAGAAAATTTATCAGGATGGAAGGGGAAACAATAACTTTAAAGTGATGGATATCTACGCAAAATTCAATAATGATAAGTCTTCTTCATATTCTTCGATATTGTCTTTGTTTTTATTGTGGATTGTGGTTGTTTTTATTTTTGTGATTGGTGCCTGCTTACTTGTGTTGTTGAAGTAACCTGAAAATTAACTTTTAACTTGCTTGGCAAATATAAACAAATTATAAAGTGAAATCTCAATAAATTTCTTTTATTCCAGATTGCCTATTTTCCAGGGTCCTTCACCAGTCTATTTGGTTCCCTTATTAGCTATGTCAAGCTTTCCGGAGTGGACTTGTCCGGAAATAATTAAAGGTAATATTCGTACCCTCCTGCACATATGTTACTGTTTTCGATACAACCGCGAAAACGAATAATTTAATTAAATCAATTTAACTCAACCCTTTTTAATCTTATGATTATTTTCATTGCTATCAGTCTTTTCAAACCTGTGCAAGGTATGAATTTGGTCAAAACATATGGACTCTTGTTACAGCCTTTTTCTTATCCTCCTATATGATTTCGAATCTAGCATCTCACCTCCCACAGTTAGATTATTCAGAGGAAAGCCAGTCTAGCTCGTCTCCAACCTATCTCCTTTTCTACACTCCTATTTTTTTGTTTTTCTGAAATAAAAAAAAAGAATAAAACACCCTTATCATAATCATAAGAGACTTAACCTCCTAGCGATATAATATGGATTTAGTCCAGGGAATTTAGTGCCTTTTCACTTCCTTTTTTTTGTTTTATCATAGCTTTTTCTCTTTCACTATTTTTCGAAAACCTAGTGGACCTAAAATTAAAAGAAAAACAAACCCCCCTCCAAAAAAAAAAAAAAACACCCCCCCCCCCCAAAAAAAAAAAAAAAAAAAAAAAAAAAAATAAGAACGTCATCCATGCATGTCTTTGGTAGGCTTGTAATCAACTGACATGCAGTCTTTCTTTATCCTGTTAAAGACAGTGAAAAGTAGCTTTAGTGAAAGAATACGTGCTAGCCAGCATCCAATCTGGATAGAACGGAAATTATCCAGATGGATGAACTGTATAGAACATTCAACAAATTTTTTTTAAAATTTGTGTAAGCAATTTTCACTGACTTCTCTATAAATCGATAGTACTTCAATAGTTTCAACACAATTTTCCTTCGCACAGAGTTTCTTGTTCTGTTTTAGAGATGGTCTATTTTTTTTTTGCAAAACAGACCTGGGCCCATTTGTTTTTTAAAATTTGAATATTTCCTTATGGGCGTCATATATTGGAAAGTAGCATATTATTTCCTGACGGAGGTTGAATTGTGTATTAGCCATTATCATGTGTAGTGAACCTTGAATTTCGCTTATAACCCCCCCCCCCCCCTCTCTCCCTCATTCCCCTTCCCACCCCATACGGTTCATGAAAACATAACATACAAAGCCATATAGGTCTATCTGATGAGATGCAACTCTTGAAACAAAAAAATATGAAAAGTAATTGTAATGGTACAAAAAATTGGTCAGACGAGCCCTTCTCCAGATAATAAATGAACCCTACTCCCATTTCCCCCTTTCCTTACGTACAGATCACTGAACCGGGGAAGGGTGCACAGGGTGTGAAATCGTATGTGTAACGAGATGTAACATTCAGATCAATAGAAATAAAAAGTTGTCGTTAGATGCCTTTTCATTTTACATGTATACGAAACAGTGGAAGGAGCAATAAATTAGTCTTGTTATAATGATCTTAAAGTTACTAAAACTGTCGAAATCATATAGAGTAGCAGCTGGGCTGATACTTGAAATTGTGGATTTAAATTGGTAATCCTGATTGAAAGGTGTGAACAATGAGACATGCGTTGAATGAAAAGACAAACACTGAGGGATACTATTGTTACCTTAATAAATACGCCGATCGGAATTTAAGATGATTATTTGTTTCCTAATCCATAATTACACAATAGATAATAACACACTGTATCCGACTGAAAAAGCTTTGCAGGTCACCTAACCGTTGTTCAAAAAGTAATCAAACGTGTCTAGGTTCAAACTGCTGTACAGTTAAGTTAAATTAAATTTCATATTAACGCTCAGCGCCTT
Organism: Elysia crispata; assembly: GCA_033675545.1. NCBI lineage: Eukaryota > Metazoa > Mollusca > Gastropoda > Plakobranchidae > Elysia > Elysia crispata. The sequence continues at coordinate 34,902 of JAWDGP010001268.1, read as the reverse complement.
TTCTGTTATTATATATTCCATGCACAAAGTAATACTCTCCGCTATGTGTAAAAAACAGGTTTTAAAATACGCTATCTTACATTAAGTAGTCATTTTCTGAGGAAGACGAGTCAACAGTATTATAGGAGACTTGCGACTGAGTGAAAGAGCAAGAAAGGGAGAGGAAATGAAAGAAAGAGGATTCACAGAGAGAAAAAACAGGGTCGAAAACGTATATATAAATATAAGTAATATTCTATTCTCATTTCCTTTTCTTATTCTATTTTTATTCCTCATGTATGCGATACGCTTTTTACTATGAACTTGGCCGTCTACGACCTATTCATCATGTACATTGCTCATTGACCTCAAGAGTCGCTATGACTAAAATTCATTCGAATTCAATACTTTAAAATTCTGGAAAATGATAAACCACGAGGCAATTTGAAGTATAGAAATAAGAGGATTTTTTAACTGCTGCTGTTGTTGTGGCTGCTGTGGTTGTTTTTTTTTTAGGGCATTTTAAATTGTTTCATGAATTTTGAAGCGCCTGAGTACGGCACTACAATATGTAACGAGACATATTGGATCGATAGTTTACTTCACCTTTAACCCTAGTGATCTCAAAGAGAAGCTCTATTTAGAGCATATCCACATAATTCTCACTTGAGTACCCCAGTTTACCCCAAACTTGATTGGATTGACTTCGTTGTTCCCGTGTCATGCATACTTAATTTTAATCTTTCTCTAATTAATGATTATAACTCGATCGTCAGGAAACAAAGAATGATCACGAGTTCAAATTGTCTCATTTATATAAACATTAACAGAATCCCTCATTGTTTATTGTCTCGTCAAAAACCTTTCGTATTTTCCAACCCTTTCCATCCATTTCAGTTAATTCCTTCGTTTCTCAATTCAAAATACGGATATCATACAAGCTGCTGCTCCACATTGGTTTTTGCTATTTTATTTGCATTTCAGGATCATAATGAGTCTGTTGTTGTCATCTTCTCTGTTTTGCCTTAGCATCCAGCAAAAACTCTTTAATCTATTGATCCGAATGTTGCTTTTCACCACAAGTACTGTTTCACACCTTATGCAACCCTCCCTATTTTTATGATCCGCCCGGCGGAGGGACGGATAGAGGGTACATCATCTTTGACCGGGGAAGGGTCAATCTGACCAGAAATTTTTTGTTCTTCCAATTTTACAAGAGTTACTGTTAATCTGTTGATCCAAAAGTTGTCTCTCATTACAAATAAGGCTTCTCATGGTGTTTATGCACTCTTCCTTGCTTTCATGATCTATCTTGAAAGAGAGGAGGGAGCGGCTAGGGATGTTCAAGGTTAATGTTATGATAATGGATGATAAAGACGTAGCATATGTCCAAATGCTCTTAAGGACCAAAACGCTTATTGCATGTATCCAAATGTTCTTAAGGATGAATTTACATTAGTTGCTTATGTCGGAATATTTTTCCAGAATCAATACACACTTTTTGCATATGTTCTCCACGGTCAACGCAATCTTGTTGTATATTTACAATTCAATCTTTTCCAGGGTCAATACACACTTGTTGAATATGCTCTACAGGGTCAATACACACTTATTGCATATGTTCTACAGGGTCAATACACACATGTAGCTTGTGTACAATTTAATGTTTTCCAGGGTCAAAACACACTTGTTGCATATGTTCTACAGGGTCAATATACACTTGTTGCATATCTTCCCACGGGGAAAATATGCAACAAGTGTGTATTGACCCTTGGGAAGATATGCAACAAGTGTGTATTGACCCTGTAGAACATATGCAACAAGTGTGTATTGACCCTGTAGAACATATGCAACAAGTGTGTTTTGACCCTGGAAAAGATTGAATTGTAAATATACAACAAGATTGCGTTGACCGTGGAGAACATATGCAAAAAGTGTCTACAGCACTCTTTTTAAGTCACTCGTGAAGCTACAAATCCATGGAACAAGTTAAATCAGCATCCCCGTACCATTGAAATTTTTTTTCTCTCTTCTCACCCCCCCCCCCTTTTTTTTTCCCCTAAAAAAACAAAAAACAAAAAGAAATTCTCTTTCTTTTTTTCTCTCAATGATTCTTTTCTATCTCTCCCTCTGTACTACCCGTTCATAATTATGTTCGTGGCATACTGTCCCGTAGAATGAAACCACACTAGCATGTTCTAATGAACCTTCTTTGTTCAAAATGCGATGCAGCATCTTTAAGAAGTACTTTTTCTCACCCATCTCTTCGCTTTTCAATCGTGCCTAAATTAAGTACCCAGAATTTCACGCTAAGCAAATAATTTTAAATCAACTTTTTTGCCTCACAGTTTTCAACAGCAGCTCCGATCTTGAGCGCCATGATTGAGAGTAGCTGTTTAGAAAAAAAAACGTTCTAGTTTGAAAAGGGTTGTCGAGAAAACTTCATAAATCATTTAAACGGATAGCCGCACAGTGTCATGCTTTATTGATTATAATCCTCGTTTTCATCAGGTACTGCAGGTGCCAATAACGACACAGTTCTTTTTGCTGTGGGTGAAAACAACACTTTAACGCCTGCGAGAGACATCATATTGATAAAAGTCGCGAAAGTAAGTTTACAACATTGCTCAAAATGCATTGTAAGTTAAATGGATAAAACAGGGCTTAAATTAGTTCAGCCCTATAGTAGGCTACACCTTCATGCCTGGAGATTATACCATAAACTGCTATCTTTTAATGTGCGTGTGTATCTCGTTTATCTCTGTTATTGTCCAGTTAATCGTCTTCTTGTTCAATGACCAAACTTAATCATTTGGTATTAACATTAGCACTGTTTAAAACATGAAAAACAAGCACTATGTTTGCAACTACTAAGAGTGGTGGATCACAAAGACAGTGCTAGTGGCCAATGGAATGGCTGCAGGTGTACATCTAAAAAAACCATCAGTGAGATTTTGTAACTAGTATGGTGATAAATCAACATACAATACAGACCTGTCAAAAATAACAGTATTTCATTTACATCACAAAGCACAAAAAAACCCAGAAATATTCAGAATAGCCTTTACATATTTATATTATGAGAAATTAAAAATGGGACTCCCTAATTAGTCGGGCCCCGGGTTTTGGCTCGCACTGTTAATTTGGCCTTGAGATAATCGTTATTGTATTATTGTATTGTATTGAATTAATTATAAATTAACTGATGTTATAACGTCAAGCAAATAAAATGTGTGTCGAGGATATTACAACCATTTTTATCTTTTATTTTTTATTGATATGCTATTTTATCTATCTTTTTGGCTGACCTTTATTCCACTTATCTTTGAAGGAAATTAAGTGCATGTAGAATAAATGAAAAACAACTTGGGTTAAGGGATCGTGCGGAAGCTAATAAAGAAGTTTCCAGTTACAGTTATGGAGATCTGGCTACCTGTCTATCTATATGTCTACTAATCATCTGTCTGTCGATCTATTTGTCTTTCCTACCTATTTATACTACTGTCTTTCTATCTATTTCTATTTATCGATCCATCAGCGCATTGGGTCGGTGAGACCAAATTTAATTTAAGGCTTCGATGGCATGTTATATTCTTCATCTCACCCACTTATTGTTATTATGGCCTTTGTATGAGGTGCTAGGGAAGCTTCTGAAACTGTTCTTTCCCTCTATTTCTGCTGCCGTGTCGACGTCCGTGATGATACACGAACATAATCATTAAAATTTAGACAGGGTTAAAAAAAGCTGCAATATGAAAATTCTACTTTTTTTTCTCCATGCAGGTGATCTTTTGCTTCGCTAGCGCCGTGGTGTTTTGGTCTGTTCTTCAGCGCAAATTAGTGAGGTCATTTATCGGTTAAAAAGATATAAGGTTCTTACTCTCATTACCTTTGCGTTTTATAATGGTGGGCGAGTTGGATTTTTATCTCTTTTCGTTTTTATCCCTAGCTGAGCGGAAGCTTGATGGCGGTCGGAGTGGTGCACTTTCTGATCGGAGCTACCGGCCTTGTTGGTGTTCTTGTCAGGTGAGATATTAAATGATTCTTACACTGCACTGCCGTGTTCGTGTTCATATCAGTTGAGATATTAAATGATTCTTCCTCTGCCCTATCGTGTTGGTGTTCATATCAGGTGACATATAAAATGATCCTCCCACTGCTCTGCCGTGTTGGTGTTCTTGTCAGGTGAGATATTAAATGTTCCTCCCACTGCTCTGCCGTGTTAGGGTTCTTGTCAGGTGAGATATTTATTGATTCGTTCACTGCGCTACTCGTGTCGGTGCGGTGCGCAAAAAAAGGGGAAATTAGAGGGTTTTCAATGTAGATCTCAAGGTTTTGGTTATTTGATAAATATATATTGCTTTTCACATTTTCTCTGCTTTATGATGGAGACCAAGTTAGGAAACTCCTGATTCATGATTATCAATACGAATCCGAAAATAAGATATTGTTTCACATTGTTTTGATAAATTGGTAGATCTATTATTTTTTCACTATAAACAGTCTTAAAATTGTCACTTGCTATAAAAAAAGTCTTTCCGTCATTTAATGATTGAATTCATTTCGGAAAACAGTTTTAGTAATCTGTAAAGGTCTAGTTCGGTCTTTCAAAGGAAGCAACATATCTCGTTCAACAGTTGCTACAATAGCTACGCATGTTTTATAATTCAAACAAGCAATTCATTTCTATTCTAGCATCCCATCTTATCTTGACGCACCTCCCTTTACCCTATTTTCTATCCTGATCAAGACAAACTCATCGCTAGCTCCATTTTAATAATTTAAGTTCAAAATATATGAATTTTCAGTTTATACCAAAGACTTAACTCTTTCGTATATGAGTAGGAAGATTTGCGTAATTAACGTAGGAACCGTTAAGTAAACGTTTCAAAAGCTTTGTGGTTTTTCATAGTTAGGACTTTTTCAATATTATAAAGGAAAAGAGTCCTTTTTCCACTTTGTTTTTAGTTTTTAATTTTCACCGTTGATTCACTCGAGCGTTAGGATAGAAGCTTACATTATTTCCTTCTTCTTCTTCTTCTTCTTCTTCTTCTTCTTCTTCTTCTTCTTCTTCTTCTTCTTCTTCTTCTTCTTCTTCTTCTTCTTCTTCTTCTTCTTCTTCTTCTTCTTCTTCTTCTTCTTCTTCTTCTTCTTCTTCTTCTTCTTCTTCTTCTTCTTCTTCTTCTTCTTCTTCTTCTTCTTCTTCTTCTTCTTCTTCTTCTTCTTCTTCTTCTTCTTCTTCTTCTTCTTCTTCTTCTTCTTCTTCTTCTTCTTCTTCTTCTTCTTCTTCTTCTTCTTCTTCTTCTTCTTCTTCTTCTTCTTCTTCTTCTTCTTCTTCTTCTTCTTCTTCTTCTTCTTCTTCTTCTTCTTCTTCTTCTTCTTCTTCTTCTTCTTCTTCTTCTTCTTCTTCTTCTTCTTCTTCTTCTTCTTCTTCTTCTTCTTCTTCTTCTTCTTCTTCTTCTTCTTCTTCTTCTTCTTCTTCTTCTCCTTCTTCTTCTTCTTCTTCTTCTTCTTCTTCTTCTTCTTCTTCTTCTTCTTCTTCTTCTTCTTCTTCTTCTTCTTCTTCTTCTTCTTCTTCTTCTTTCAAACATAATTACTTCGCAATGATTTAAAAATGTTTTGGCTCTAACAGTATGCTCTTAAAAAAAAATGCATTATTATATTGCGCTGTCAGGTGAAATTTTAAGTTAATCAATTAATCTAAAGCTTCTCCTTCTCAGAAGAAAATGAGAGAGCTTTCAAATGCCCTGTTTAAAATTAATGTAAGCTAAACAGTGGCCACAACTGTTCTTTAGAGAATTATTTGTTTAAAAATAATATCTCACGCAAGACTGCTCTGAGCTAGCTTCAAACCACACACGTATTCTTGGTCACACGGTACATTATAAACGTTTTTCAGGTATATCGGCCCTGTGACTATCGCCCCGACCATAATTCTGGTTGGAATAAGCCTTTACAAGCTCGTGGTGACGTTTGCCCGGCCAAGTATACTTGTCAGTTCTATGTAAGTAAATGTAATGTAGAAGAGTCGGTTTAGGAAAAAAAAAATGATGGGGAGTCTTCCCTGTTTTTTTTTTAATCTTTCTCCCCCTTTCTCTTTCTCTATCTCTTTCTCTTTATCTCTTTCACTTTCTTTGACTATATCATTGATTCTTCTTTTCTCTATCTTTCTGCTTGTCTTCCTCTATCTTTTCCTCTCTTTGTCTCTCTCTCTATGTTTAATTCTCTCTCTCTCTCTCTTTCTCTCTCCTTTTCTCCCAATCTATCTCTCTCTGACTGCGTCTCCGCTTCTCTTTTTTCTATGCTTTTTTCCCTCTATCTCTAAACCTCTCTGCTTTTCACTTTTTATGTATCTATCTATCAACCAATATCTCTATCGTTCTGCCGTTTTCTGGATATTTTAAGCTCCCAAATACTTGGTAAAATAACTAATCTTTCAAGACCGTAAGACTTTACTACGAAAAAAAATTGAAGAAAAGAACAGTTTTTTTTTGGGTGAAATAGATTGAAACAGAGTTTAATAAATAATATGAAGTATTTGCTTTTTCTTGAAAAGAATTTTTGAAAGTGCAACTTCTGATTCGAATCTGTTCGATAGTTTTTTTTATATTTTTTTTTTATAACGTCGTTTAAACTTGTGTAATATTTATATTTTGAAAAGGAGGACAAGGAAGTATAATTACGGGCGTGGCTTTGTATTTAAGTTTGTAAAAACCTTCTAGGAAAGTAGAAAGCTCTAAAGTTTCCAGGTCAAGATGACATACTTATATAAGAAACAATAAACATATAGTACGGAATATGATAGGCGTTTAAGTTAGACTTACGTCATGCCACAATCTTGTTTTTATTGTCCCCAGAACAGTTATCTGTAACTTGATCCTGTCTTTGTTTTTGGCCAACAAGTTGACACCCATACCAATCTGGACTCGGGACAAAGGATTCCATATTCATTGGTTTCCGCTACATCAGATGCTTTCTGTAAGAAAAAAATAGTGTTGAAATTTGAGTTTGTAAATATGATGTTAATATTTGTGATAAAAAAATCAATTCATTCTGTAAGGAGAATGGGTGAGAAATTAAATATTGTCTGTTCATAATATGAAAGGTTATTTTATGTCGTGTTGATTTTTTCCCTAATTTCCATATGATTTTTGTTATGGTATAAATGAATGATTCATTGAAATATCACTTCCAAGTTTGGATATAATATGTAAAAATGGATGTCCTTTGAATAAATAAACGTATTTATTACTTTACACACAACACTTTTTTTTTCCTTCTTGGTAACTACAACTTTTGCATGTTTTGATACTATCGGTTCTATTTTAAGTAACAAATTAAATAGATACTATGGACTAGAAAAGCAAAACTAAAGCTTTTTACATATATATTTAGTTTCTCCAAGGAAAAAGAATATATTATAAGCCTATATTATGGCAAGATTTTTTCTTATTGGAGACTTTTTATGAACCCCTCCTACTGTTTCATGGCAAACGGCTGTAATTAGGCAGTAACGAAAAAGTTAATTATTCTGAAGAGTTCACTTGATATCGTGCTTTAAAATAACTAACTCTAAACATTTTACCCAGTAATACCGCAAGCCACGTCTTTTCGTCATATCAGAATATGAGACAAGCACAAGATTGAAGCATTGTAGTTTATAACTCAGGCTTCATCCTTTCATGGCAGTTAAATCCCTGTTACCTGAGTTTGCATGAGGCATAAAATACCATACCATTCTTCTGTTGCAATCGGTTTGCGCCGTCCGAATTTAGCACAATTAATGTTCAAAGCATCCACTTAAAACATCATTGAACTATAACACGTAAGATTAATAATTATAAAGTGGAGAAGAATTGTGTAATTAATTTTAGAAATATAATGTGAGATTTGTAACCTAGAAATGCCTAAAACTTATGTTGTCTTTTACGTTAGAACAATATTTGTTCCAATGTGTTCCAATATTTGCAGGTTTTAATAAGCATCTTGGTTGGATGGGCGTTTAGTTACATCTTGACTGCGGCAGGCTTTTTTACTGACGATTCCACCAGCAACGAATACTTAGCTAGGACTGACGCCAAGGCGAACATCATTTCTGTAGCTCCGTTCTTTGATATTCCTTACCCTGGTAAGTGAACCTGCGGGTGAATACATTTTTTTCTTGTTATCACTTCAATAGTGACCAGAGAAACAGAAAAATAGAGAGAGAAAGAGAGACAGACACACAGAGAGAGAGAGAGAGAGAGAGAGAGAGAGAGAGAGAGAGAGAGAGAGAGAGAGAGAGAGAGAGAGAGAGAGAGAGAGAGAGAGAGAGAGAGAGAGAGAGAAAGATAGAGAACTATTCAGAGACATTATTTATTCGGATGGATATAACAAAACAAGCCGTAGAGAAGCTGATTTCTCACTCTCTAAATGAATTTATATGTACGATTCTAATCTCCATGACCAAATGTCTTTTTGGGATTCTGTTAAAGAAAGCTGTAAACTTTTTTTTTTACAAACAAAGAAATTTACAGCATTGTCCAGAGCTATGCTAGATGCCTGTCGTAACAGTGATTTTTTTTTTTCGAAATTCCTTACACCCAACAGGTAAATTCGCCGGTTTCACCTTTAGCATAGCCGCTTTTGTGAACTTTATGATCGCTACCCTGGTGTCTGTGTTTGACTCGATCGGCGATTACAGCGCATGCGCTAAGACCTCAAGGGTGACCCCTCCTCCCAAGTTTGCCTTCAATCGAGGCATCGCCGTGGAAGGTTTGGCTACCGTCATGAGCGGAAGTTTGGGCTGTTGTCACAGTACTGTCTCTTACGGTGGAAGCATCGCAGCCATAGGAATAACTGGAGTGAGTACAGTTAGTCCAGTGTCAGATCTATCTTAAGGCTCTCAGCACATGAATAAAACACCAGTGTAGGTTATGATGATGTGAAGTGTTATTGGTCAAACAACTTTAAAATGTTATAGTACCCCCCGCCTTATATGCACTGCTTGATTGAAATATAAAATCCTTACATTTGTGGTGCCTTTTCTCTAATTCAATTGTTATGTGATCTTCACCATTATCGGTAAAACAACGTCAAAGTATCAAATTGACTCTGCCGCTAGATTTAAATGTAAAAAAAAAACAACAAAAAAAAAAACAAAACAAAAAAACTTACACTGATGATAAATCTTTTCTCGTATTCACTATATATACAGTCTTCGTAATTTCTTTCTTTTAATTTCTATAGGAGTAAATTGTAAGATTTTGGCTTGAACCATAATCTAGCGCTCGAAAGCCTATAACTTGTGGGACAGACATCCTATATATTCACCTATATGTGAAATGGTATCAAGCTATATTTGTAATCACGACACATGAAAGTTTTGAAATACTAGTTCTCAGTATTGAAAGGCCTCGGTCCTTTTTTTGTACTGAAATACAAGCTAAATTTTCTAAAGTTTGCTAAGCATAGCTGATAGAAATGTTATATAATAATGTATAATAAGTTTGCGACTAAGAAGAGGAGGAGGAAGAATGTAGTCAAGCTCATTCAGATAAAAAAAAAGCATATTTAGTTTTATAAATTTATTTTCTTATTAACCATTTGTCTTCTCAAATATTTAACAAATATATGTTTTAAAAGTATAAATTTGAAGAGGGGGTGCAGGCTTGCCATATGTTTTCAAACAATAAATATCATGGTTTATAGGAGCCTTTAAACTGTATGATTATTCTGAACATCAGTCAAAGTAAATTTGTGTAACTCTCTGAGGCCAAGTGTTCGTCTCTTTTTCTCTCTCTTAAATGCATATCTTTTAAATAAAGATAAACATCTTTATTCAACATGGACAAAACGTGGATGGAAATAATCTATCTTATGTATAATAAAGGTTCCAAAGATGCGTCAGAAATGAAAAGGTCACGTGCATTACAACCTTTTTTTTTTTTTTGACAAAAAATGGAAACAACGTAGAGAAGAACAGGAATATAATTACACCGAAATTTTTTCTCTTAGTCTCTTTTTGTGGTCATCCCTCATCCACAGGTAGCAAGCCGTCGTGTCTTCCAAGTTTGCGGATTGATCTTCGTTAGTATCGGCGTCTTAGGCAAAGTCGGCGCTTTCTTCCTTACCATTCCGCTGCCTGTGCTCGGCGGTTGTTCCCTTGTCACGATCGGAATCTTCATAGGATTGGCAGTTTCATATCTGGATGTAAGTTCCTGCCTCTCCGGTTCCAAAGAATTTGGTTGGTATTCGTGATGTCCTTATCTTAAAATGTAGGAGGGAAGCTCTGGGGAGGGAATTGAGAGTGCAAAAGATTTTTGGAGCTCACTAGAGTAAAATTCTGCTAAAGATTGCGGCAATAAGCGTAAGTAGGTTTCAAAATTTCGACCCTTTTGTGTTAATTAGTACTATACTTTTTAAAAGATAATATTGTAGGAACGAGGACCTGCTTCGGTTTTCAAAATTTTTTTTCACTTCTCGTAGAATTACAAAATTTCAGTTGAACGAGAAAGGTTTTTTTTTTTTTTTTAAATTACCACGCCCACGCCCAGATAATTAATAATTTGCTTCATACCTGGAGTTAAGATTGCAAGACGAATAAGCCATTCGTTTGAATGATTAAAAAATGAGTGCTCGCTTTTAATGAAGGATAAGTATGGGGAGAAGTCCGGGGACGGTCCATCTTGAGAGATACTAACTTGATAAAAGAGAATGAAAACCGCAAAGAGTGAGCGATCTCGTCACGTTGATGGTGTGTAAAAGAATCATATTTCCCTTTACTCAGTATTGTAGGGCATCATTTCTGTCTAAACTGATAAATGCTTTAGTTATTGTAGAAGACAAAAAAAAAACAAAAAACAAAACAAAACAAAACAAAACTAAAATTCTTCTATCTGTTTGCTTAATAGTGATTTAATGAAAACTTGCTCTGATTCGGAAGCAAAATTGGCGAATGAGCCATTAATGATGAGTTAAGGGGTTCTTCCTTTTCTTGAGAAATAATTATTGCACTCAAGCGTGTCAATAACGAGTTCTGTTATTGAGTTTTAAATTTAGACGATCAGTTGAGATCTGGAAGACTCAGAAAATCCTCGTGCTTAAGGAGAAATGCTATGGTCAGTTATCATGTTTCTTGGATCTTCAAATCTGTTCAAGTAATAGCCCTTATATGGAGCTGCCTTTTATCAACTCGCCTGCGTATTGTGATGCTCATAAAGATAAATTAGGTGTTTTAGCTATGGGTTTTAGAAATGAGTGTAATAAAGTTTATCGTACATGTCATTTCACAAACCTTTGGCATTGAGCTATACCTGTTATGGTGGTTAATTTGACCATACTGGTCCATGGCTCATTGAAGCCATAAAGATAAAGTTGAAGTTATCACTTACCCTCTCTTACTCTCTCTCTCTCTCTCTCTCTCTCTCTCTCTCTCTCTCTCTCTCTCTCTCTCTCTCTCTTTCTCATATTTCCCCCCTCATTTTAGTGCATGTATTAACAATACAAACCAATGCCTTTATACGCTAATTATTTGTGCTGTTATTCTTACTTTCGTTCATAAAATTATTACACTGCACTTGAAATTTTCCATTATCATTATCAATGTTTTCACGATCATTTCATGAGATATTATATTTCATACAATGTAGGCCGTCAATCTGCGCTCCACAAGAAATCTGGCCATCATTGGAATAGCACTATTACTGGGCTTTAGTGTACCTCATTGGGCCATCAAATACGGAGATCAAATCAACACAGGTAGGTAAAAGTAAAATATCAAGCTAAAGTCGCAAACACGGATCAAGCTGGTAAAATGAAATTGTCATGATTTTTTTAATAGAGCTTCAATTTTTTTTTATTTGACCCTCTCACGTAAAACTCATTATAACAAATAATATTGTGTGTCAAGTTCTTGAGTGGTACAGAGATACAACATGAGCAACCACAGAAGCCAATTAAAAAATCAATGAGATGATGCAACTAAAGCAGTGAATGAAAAAAATCAATGAATTGGTGCTACCACTGTAGCCAATGAAAAAAAAGCCCAGTGAGATGATGATACCTCATTAGCCAAAGAGAGAATAAATGAGATGATGCTATCACAGTAACCAATGAGAGAATCGATGTGATGATGCTACCTCAGTAGCAAATGAAAAATCAATGAGATGATGCTACCACAGTAGCCAATGAGAGAATCAATGAAATGATGATTCCACAGTAACCAATGAGAGAATCAATGAGATGATGTTACCTCAGTAGCAATTGAGAGAATCAATGAGATGATACTACCACAGTAGCCAATGAGAGAATCAATGAGATGATGCTACCGCGATAGGCAATAAGAGAAACAATGAGATGATGCTACCGCAGTAACCATCGAGATAAAAATAAGATGACTCTACCACAGTAGCTAATGAGAGAATCAATAAAATGATGCAAGAGCCTGGCAGGATTGAGCGTATTTTTTCAACACAGAAATATAGTACAACAAACAAGATAAGAAAACCAAAGAGAGGGAGTTTATTTCCCAATACAACGCGGAGAATCTACAATGTAATACTATGCGTCTAGTATTCATCAAATGATACATTCAAAATAATACAGATAGTAAAAGATATAAGCTTATTCCCACCACCAGAAACTGTGATCTGAGATAAGTTTGACCAAATATTAACACAAATTCAAAGTTAGCATGTCAAAGAAAATGGCTTTTGAATTAAAAAAATATATAATCATTGTCTATAGTGATATTTTAAAATATTAATCCTTAAAACCCAACCGCCAAAGAACATCTGCCAATAGAGGGACAAAATAGGTGAGTTTTGCAAAAATCGACAAAAACGGCAGCATTAGTAATAAAAAAAGCTCTTATGCAATGAAAAGAACACGTAGATAAATACTGGAAAAAATGGTGAAGCCTGTGGCTTATGATCTGATATATGCAAGGTAAAACATACAATGAGTTACATGATACGAAAAAGGTCTTTTAAATGAAAAGAGTGTACGATCTGACAAACATATTAGTATACCTGAAAAAGAAACAGATATTGAATGGGTCACATAAATCATATAAATACACAGACAATAGTGTCCGAGATATATATATATATATATATATATATATATATATATATATATATATATAGATATAGATATAAAGTTTGCAATTAGTGCAAAGCACATGGGTCTATTACAAGGGCTAGTGCCTAAGTTATTATTTGCAGAGTCTCCACAGCGAATAAATATATCTATTATGTATTTACTCATTGCACTGAAACTCTAGATTAGCAACAAGAAAATTAAATGATCGACCACAGACAGCTCACAATTATAAATTCGTTAAAAAACAAGAACCCGGAATAACTCGGAGAGCAGAAAAGCAGTTCCTTTTAACCCAAGACTGGATTCATACTGCTAGGTTAAATTATCGCCGTATTGGTTTTCTCATGACTACTATGCTTATGCAGGTTACCTCCATTTATTGAGGACTAAGGAGATAGAGTACTAACGATAATACTGTCAATTTAAAGACGACGTAATAAAACCTCAATTAAACAGGTCTATGCTATAAAACAAAGGGTCTGTGTTTATTCTTTTATTTAAAAAGTCATTTAGTTCAGTTTTAATTTTTCTTTCCCATGGTTTTTTGTCTTTTACAGGTTCCAAACAAGCGGACATGATGATTACAGTATTATTATCAAATGCTTCTTTAGTTGCAAGCGCGTTTGCCTGCTTCATGGATAATGCAGTTCCTGGTGAGTAAAGACAAAATTCGCAAAGAAGAATCTGGTTATAAAAAATGGATTCTTCATTTGTTTTATTGCAACAACACTAACAAAACGATTTTATCATAAAAATACCAATTAAATGGTTTCGACAAGGATAAATTATAAATGTCTTTTATCTATCTATGTTAACGAATCAGAGAAAAGAAAACATCTGAACAGCACAGAAACTTTTAATAGCTCTTTATAATTAACATTTCAATTTTGATGAAGTGCTTGATTATCTTCGCTATTTATCACTGCATTTTGTTTCCAACTGCAACAAGTTTATCCATTAAGAATATAAATTGATGAAGCCCGTCTATATTATAATAAACCACATTCTGTTTCTCTCATCACACACTATAATGAACCACATTTTATTTCTATCATTATAATACTATAATGAAGCACAATCTATTTCTAATCATCAAATACTATAAAGAACCACATTCATTTCTATCATCATATACTATAATGAACCACATTCTATTTCTATACATATACTTTACACCCACAGGAACTCTAAAAGAGCGTGGTCTTTTGGAGCAGATACGTGAGCTAGATAATGCCCAAGAAAATACCATACCCAAGAAAGGTGGTTTCTTTGAGGAAGGAAGAAAAGTTTACCACCTGCCCTTAATTCCAAACAGATTAAGAAGGTCGACCTTTTCAAAAGTGGTACCTATATTTGATCATGTAAAAAAGTGAAAATATTTTGAATCTCATCATGGTGTTCTAAGGGTATATGAGGAACTCTCGGGAATTGTCGAAAGGTTGCTACTTTATATGTTGAATTGTGAAGTTCTGAATGTATTAATTGGCTTTTAATGCTTTAATTTCATTGCATCTTGAAATGTTGACAAACCTTTGAATCAAGATAAAAAAAGCTATGCTTTTCACTTCGTTTTGCAGGTTTTTTTTTAAATTTCTTTTTCTTGTACAATTTTCTGTTCTTTTAAATCTCTGCCATAATTACCAATGTGAACTTGAAGCAATGATTTTATGTCCCTCAAATAACAAAAATTATTGTTGAAATTTTGGCCTCTGTTTACTAAGATTTAGCTCCCTGGTTGCTGTACAGCGTGTGTTGAAAATCCAAAGTTCATAATAAAAAAATCTGTATATACTACTTTGAAAATAAAAATAAAAAATATATCTACCGCGTTGCTTTAAACACGTTAAGAGTTATTTTCACATCTTCCAGTTCATTTATCGTTTAATTTTTACATAAATGTGCGCGTTTACATCTTTTTATACATCTAACTTTGTAATTTTCAAAGACCAACACAAATACTCCTGATCATTGCTTGGTTGCACTCGGCACAAAACTGAAAGCATAATATGCTCCTTCTAATTCTGTAACAATGGAGCAGGTGAGGTTTGAGAATTGTTCCATAATTTCATATCGTGGTACACGCCAGCATAATCATAATCAGTCATTGTATGTTGAGACCTGTGTTCGTGGATTTAATACTCAAGTTGGAGTGTTCAAAAAACATATTCTGTAACTTGTCAAAGGTATCATCACCACAAGAATAATCACATTTTTCAATTTCAAGTTTAGGAAATATCTTTTTAAACTCTTAATACTTTGTTGCTTAACCAATAGCTGAAAAATGTTCGTCTTTGTTTTCACAACCGGGAATCTGGAATTGTTTGGCAAAAGAAAATATTCTCTTCCACACTTTAACTCATGCTCAAATAATATTGATTAAATGTGGATTTTAGTTTTGTTGAGTGTTTTATCATTGACTTTGTAGTTTACATGGAGAAATTTAGAGAAAGACACTTATTAAAATTGCAAAATTTTTTGTTTCTATAGAGAAGCTTTCATATTAAAGAATATCTAAAGAAAGATTCGGTTTTCCTCTTTAAATTCCGACATTCCATTTTCTTTGACTTCTAAAAAAAAGAGAGAAAAGCATTGTAAATAATATATACAAAGACTTTTTTGTCCATTTGCTTGTCACTTGGTTTCTTTCTGTTTTTCTTGTTCTGTTTACCTTTGTGTTATGTTTCTACAAATGGTTCTTTAATCAATATTAAAAAAAATATTCAAACATTTTAATGCCTGTATGCAAAAGCTGGGGACATTGGCAAGAGTTTAACATAAATGGAAGTTTTGTCTGTATTCTCCTCTCTGTCTTTCTCTCTCCCTTCTTTTTCATTCCCTTTTTTAAAATCATTAATGCTCCGCTATTATCCCTCACTTTTTATCTTTTACTCTAACCCCTTTTGCTTGTTTCTCTTTTTTCCTGTACACCAACTATCAGGTATATCGACTAACGCTATAATAATCGACACTGAATGTTTTAAGTGTCGGGGGGTGGGGGGTGTTAGCATCTCGGATTTCTACATTACTCATTGGGTTCTGGATCTCTCTAGAGCATATTTTTTTCAACAAGTGGAACTATTCCAAAATCTTTGAAAATCTCTTTTCCCCGAAAGCAGCTTTTGTGCCTTGGTCAATTGTAAAGATGAACCTTCGAAATAGTTAAATTAACAAGAAAAGAGAAACAAACCAGTTTAATTCGAATAAGGCTCTTGGTAGTGTTGGATCTTGAGCTGCTTTATTGAAAAGAAAAGTTTTTGGTATACGCAAATCAAGTTAATACTGGGTATGTCGTCTCTTAAATCTTACACTGCAACAGCTTCAATTAAGGATTAAAGATGATCTTAAGTTCAGACCTTTCTTCATAGAACGCACCGAGTTTTAAAAAGAGGCTCTAAAGGGACTAGAGAGAGACAATTGAAAACTGAGGGCAATCTTAAACTTATACGCGGCTAGGCTCATAGAACCGGACCATTAGAATTCTGTAGCAACTGCATCCAATATAAACGCGAGATAAAGAAATAATTATAATAAATTCAAAATTAAGACTAGATCCTTTCGTTTCCGATTCAAACCCCACGATCTCTTTGTGCTACATTGAACACAAATTCTGAAAATTTAAATGCAGATTTAATGTGCAGAAGAAAAAAAAAAGCAAGACTGCACAAAACAAAATGCTCTATTTATGAGAACTATGACATATCTTAAAGCCTTGATAAAAAAAAATGTTGAAATACTTTAGTCCTGAGAAATATGCAGGTGAAAATTTTAGTTACTAAATATAATGTAAAAAAGAAAAGTTTTGTAGTCAATCCAATTTCCCTTCATTATGAATTGCACAGCCTTGAACCATGTTTTGCCGAACATTTCACTCTTTTCATCAGAATGCTCTAGAGTATACCTTGTTTAAATGGATCTTTCATATATTATTGTTTCATTCCTTTTTTCCGACTTAGTTTGATAATTACTCGAATATCGTTGTTTAGTCTTTACCAATTAAAATAACGTCAATATCAAGAGAGCATGAAATAAAAACACCGATAAACAGCACAAAATGTAAGACAATCGGAAGTTACAAATCGAAATAGCTCTAGTACGTACAAATGAATGTTGAATGGTATTTGAATCCACTGTACAGTATTGGGTGCATAGCAAGGATCCTTTTATTTCACTCTCTGCGTATTGAAATTTGTGACAACAACAAGGCACAGGCTAAGAAGACTTAAGATACCACAGCAAGTAAACAACCAGAACCAGCCTAATCCGTCAATCAAAGGACTGACCACGATCGGAATGGACAAACCCGTAAGGAATTCACTAGCGTAAATTAATCCTAGGTTTGTGGCCAGATGGTCTGGTCCAAACAGCCGGAGCGGAGCGCACGGGATAACCACGTAAAACAAACTCTGCGCAACGGCGAGACCGAGCACAAGAAAGAGGTACAAAGTGTCGTTCACGCCAGGTATGATGTACCAGAAGAAACAAAGGATGCTGTTGAGAGATGTGCCAAATACTGCCACGTCTTTGAGGTTGAGGAAGCCTTTGTCGATGAGAGCGCCGAACACAATTCTGGAGCATATGGATGTTACAGGGATAAGGGTTCCCACCAAAGTCAGATATCTGTCGTTGTGGATGTAGATCTGAGCAAACTCTTTGTAAAAATTCGCTTTCACCAAAACCCCGTAGATTAAAGCTATCCCAAAAATTACAAGGGCATAGTAGGCGGGTGATTGCAACACTTCAGAAGGTTTCCACGATATTGGAAAATCTTCTCCAGTTTTAATTTGTCTTTTTGCCAGTGTTAAAACTGTATGTTCTCTAGATCCTTCACTGGAGAAGATCTGGTTGTTACATATTTGGTGATTAGACTTTGTGCATTCAGCTATTGAAAAATCTGTACCGTATTTCTTTATATCTTGATCAGATGCTCTATGATTTGATTTGTCTAAGGATTTTATATCATCGCTGACGGCCCTATTAGAAGAATTTAAATCTATTGAAATATCTTTTACAGTTGTATCAAAAGGAGGTCTGGGTGGATTAGAAACAAGGATATATCCGACGACCTGAATCACAAACGTCATGGCAGCTATAATGATGACTGCTCTTGGCACACGATCAAGAAGTTGAGGTTGGGAAAAATAGGTCTTGGGCCCGACCACGGAGTTTGCTTTGAAATTTTCTGGGTTCACGTAGGCCGTGATTATTTGGTTCTGCAGGATGGACAATAAAGTCGGGAAGCTTGTTGTAGTGGCTATCAATAAGGTTGACCACTCTGGAGCCCAGCCACAGATCATTTGCATAACGATGGTGTTGTTGATGCCCACAGTGGGGCCCATCAGGATGCCGTACAACGCAGCTGTCCAAGCTACGGAGTGCTGCAATACCCAAGCCGAAACGAGTAGGGCTGCGTTGTTTATTACCATGGCAACAATCCCAGTCCATTTTATACCAAAAATCTTCACGAGCGGTTTTACCAGGAATATACCTGGAAACTGTCCCGCCGTATACGATCCGAGTATCCATTGGCTATCTGCGTCCAAACACCCAGGGTAACACCGGAACTGAAAGTACGAATTCATATAAGCTGACAGGTTACCGAAGATCCACACAAAACTATATAATGCCATAGCAAAATGGGTGCCAAGAATGGTACATACTTTCTTACAATTATCCTTATTCGTTATCATGGTTTTATTTGAATTAGCGCTCCCCTTAAAACATCACATCCACCGCTTTGATTTGACGAATTAAAAAGTGTGTGCGAGCTTAAAATCCATGTTCCAATGCTGTGCTGCCTTTTCCCATTTTACATCTAGCTCTTTAAATCTGAAAACAACATGTCCATCAGTTACGACTGACGTTATGAATTACCATGTTGACATTTAAATCAAGTTCATTATCTAGTTTATCTGATTGCTTTGATCTGTTTTGATATGCCGATACTTTGAATTATTACGTGTGTTACATGCATTTTTAATTACTTATGGAAAAGTACAGAGAATGGTGAATAATCTGTTCTTTGCTTTTGAGAAAATGTTCGCTTCGTTTATAGATTTTGGTTCTTGTTAACTCAATTTCTCGGTTGTTTGTTGTTTCATACAAGTTGATACTCTGAGTTTTTTTTTTGTTTTGTTTTGTTTTTGTCTTTTTTTTTGCGAATATCAAAATGAAGCCCTGGTCTGCAAAAATGGAACTGAAGAAATAAGGCCTAAAACTCATTACCCACGGTAAGAGGCGCAAGTCCACGAAGAAAGTCCCTGGAGAAGTCCGAGAGTGCACTCTCATACTGCAACCATCTAAGTAGTCTTATGGGAAGACACATTTTGTCTGAAGCGATTTCCATTGAATCCACAAAAATATCTTTCTTAACAAACAGTTTACGTAAGTTTAAGTTGACATAATATTTATTTGTAGGACACAGTGTTTTTTTTAAATTATTTTAAGCTATATTAAAGTTTTCATCTCAATATTTTACCCAAACTGAACATGAAAATTATTCTCATTATGGCAATGAGCTTATATATTTTTTTTTTTAAGGTGAGTACTTGTATCTCACCTTGTAACACCAACGAATGGAATTTTCATGTACTAAGTCCTTTATAATCAAGGTATGGCTGATTAAAATTGTGAATTGAAAAGAATCGTCTAATTTTTGTTAGCATCACAGGACAGTTTCTTGTGGAGATTTTTTGCTTTAATTATCTTTGAAAAAAAAAACCCATCTATGATTTTGTATCAAAATACCACTTGGTTTGTTTGCTTTTATGACACCAAAAAAAAACTCTTTGATTGTTTTGGAATTATTGATTTTTAATGCTATCTTTTAACAATTTCCTTGCTCAATCTTAAATCATATTATTTTCCAAAGGCCAATTTTCAAGTTACACCGATAAATAAACGGTCTAAAATTTCATACTCCAGTCAGTTTGCTTAACGGTTAAATCCCCTAAGCATATGTTTATAAATATATCTTGTACAAAAATGCTAAATATAATATTATATTAAATATTAAAGATAACAACCATTCCTCAATCAAGTACACTCCCACTAAAACAACGAGGTTAGTTGAAGTCTTAAAGTAAACAATTTAAAAGGGTAAACTGAATTAGATAGAGAAACAGATTTATACGATGTGACGATTTATTGAGTTCTTTCATTCAAATAGTCCCATTCCATATATTTATTTGTATCACGGAACGTAAAGTCATGATTGCATGGCTAGATATCATTTTGAAAACATGCTTCTTAACCATATCAATTCAACTTGCCTATTTCAAGATATCAAACACAGTTTATGATGTGAAGAGAATGAAGATGATAGCATAAATCAAATAATAAAAAGTAATATGTTATACGGGAAATCCAGAACCATGAGTATGGGTGTTGTCTTCTCATCAAGTTGATCCATATAAATGAAAACGCAATTTACATACATTCATACTGGAAAACCACTTCCTTGTCTAAAAATATGAATTTTTTTTTTTATAAAAGTGTGAACTGATGGATTATTTGATAAATAAAAAAAGAACTCATTCCTTACTAAATCTGCAATTAATGAACATCTAAGCACGCAGACTTTGAATACATACATGTTCTATCGCCAAGTGATATTTTTTTTGCTGGGCTATTAGTTATTATGTAAAGCAAAACTGAACTTGTTTGCATTTCTTTTACTAGCTTTTACTCATATAGAAAAGAGGAAAGATTCCTTTCAGCACATCTTCAATAGTAATAGTTCATCAGGCTTAAATCGAATTTCAAACGAGAGAATAAAATTTCGGACATGGGAACTATAGAATAAATTTCAATAACGAAGATGCACGAAATAATATACTGCGTAGTGGTCGTGCGCACAAACTGAATCTAGGCAGGCTCAATCTCTATTTTTGAAACGCACGGCACCACAACGGGATAGCTGAGACAACGAAAAATGAAAAAAAAAACTTTTCCAGTTTTTGATATCCCACTGATTTTGCAACACGTTTTTTTCAAATCCTACTACGGTGTTGACTTTTTCCAGGCTTTTAAACTTTGAAAAAAAAAATTCTAGGTCTTGATCTTAGTATATTCTAGCTGCTGGAAATATAGAGATTTAAACAAAATATTTAGATTTATTTTCTCTTGAATTATGTTGAGTCATGACTGTAAGACTTTCAAGATTTGCAATGATTATTAGACATTATTGAAGAATAGATAAGAAAGAAACGTTTGGAAGTATTGAACAGCAAAAACACACAACAACAAAAAAAAAAAAAAAAAAAGAAACAACCTCAGAAGTAGTCATATTCAGTCGAAACAACGAGTGTCCTCTCGTTAACACCTTTACCAATGTGAATAAACTCAAGCAAACTGATCAATTCAAATACTTGGTCCTTTAAAACCAAACGACGCAACAACAGGTAAATTGCATCAATATATAGCGCAAGCAAAGATGAGTTTCCACAGCATGAAATCGGCACTAACAATTAAATAAATAACAACGAGAAGAGCCCTGAATTACTATATTGAACCCATCTTGTGGTATACATGGGATGCCTGGACAATTTGAAGCAGCTCCAAAAGAAACTGAAGGCATCAGAAATGTGGTTCCTACGGAGAATACTACGAATCTCATGCCTGGACTGCAAATAAATCAAACGACACAGTGTTGTGAGAGGCTGATACAACAAGATAACTCATAAATAAAATACGTAAAAGCCAAGCAGCCTTTTTCGGTCATGTTGTGTTGAGTAAAGAGAACTGTAACATCTTGTGACAACTGGAATGATCGAACAGCGAGAAAAGATGTTGGAGGAACTACGCAGTGGCTAAATATTTGACACGTGACGGATGCACTAAATGCGACGAGGGAGTGAGATGCGTGGAAGGGTCATGATGACACCTGATAGATTGATTAACCTAGATTTTAATAAATCTAGACTTTGACAGAGTAACGACCAAAGCTACACCTTGATTGTGTCGCTTCCGTGTGTCAGTGGATGCTTCGGACGCTTTAACCTTTGTAAAGTGCATAAAATTCAATGGATTTTTTGTTGCTGTGGAAACTGCAAAATAAGTGCGTCTCTATCAATACGAAAAGGTGCGAACATCCTCTATTATCTAAGAATGTACGTAAACCTGCCGAGACAAACCCCCTTGACCACCTAGAATTCAGGAGGCACAAACTACGTCCAAAAGTTTGGGAGGATAAGCTTTGATTATGCTGTGAAAAGGCATCACTTGCTAGATGATGCTTTGGCTTGACAGAAATTTGGTGTTGCTCCTTTTCTTCCACAGATCTTACTATCTCATAAAATAAAGGTAAATCTTTATAAAATCTCCCCCTTTATCAAATTGGCTCGTTCTCTCTCTCTCTCTCTCTCTCTCTCTCTCTCTCTCTCTCTATCTATCTATCTATCTATCTCTCTCTCTCTGTCTCTTTCTCTTTTAGTCTGCGGTTTTTCTATTTTATTTCGATCTCTGTTGGTCTTTGTTCTGTCTCTATCACTCTATCAGTTTTCTTTTTCCTTTCACATAAACGACTATATAATTATTTCTTCTTACCCTTTGTTTTACCGCTTTTCCTTTTCTGTCCACTAAGATTTCTGTCCTTATCTCTATTCAATGGCCAAACAGAGAGTTTTTTTACATGGCACGTTCTTAATTTAGACATTTACACAGTTAGCTTTTACATCTCCTACCAACATAAAATCAAGATGCAAGAGAGTGGAGGCAGGTCTTCTTTTCAAGAATTTATCATTTTATTTCCTATAATTGAATCTTTGTAATTGTAAACAAAATTATTTAAAATTGAATGCCATCGACAATTATGGCTGTAAAAGTTTCTTTTTACGTTTTTATTACTTTTTAACTTTTCTTGACCAAGAGACAGTTTTCCCCTAAAAAATAATACAATATAAATCCACTATGAGTTTTCTTTAATTAAACTTAAGTTCTGTTTGATTGTAAATTTGAAATGACCTGCTGAAATCCATCAGTTTTGCAAACTTTTGCATGTAATTCTGATAAACATAAGATTAATCATACATTTTGATATTAGGCGGACATAGACATTTTGATGTGACGAACGATCTTTGATGCCCCAAAAATTCGCCGTAAGGATTAAAAATATAGAAACAAAACCGTTTGTAAACTCGTTAGAATTTAGAATTATTTAAACAAAATAATTCTTCACATCATTTGCATAATTCAATAGAATATCGTTTAAAAGTCGAACCAAAAAGTCATAAATAATTGGTTGAAAGAAGATAAGTAAAATGATAAGCAAAAGATAGAACACATAGCATATCTGAAACAAACAATATTAGTAATCCTATAGTCTTTTGGAAGAAGGCTTTTAAAAAATAAAAAAGCAAAAAGAAATTCTGGAAAAGCTAGCTATTTTTCTTATCGTTTTATCTGCAATTGACGGTTATAAATAATATACGTTCAATAATTGTGTAAATAGTTCAGATACAGAACTTTCTATCAAATAACACAATTCTTCACCAAAAATTCAACATTAAGTTCTAATGAAGTCTTCAAATTAACTTAAAATTAAATCTCGAAATTTGTTGATTGTGACAGAATGTTATTTTCTTATCAAAAAGTTGTAGTATCACATTTTATTCTTGACTGCGGACTTCACCATATGCCAATTTTCTTATATTAGTTTGAGATTGTTGTATTGTTATATATTAATACAAAGATTACTTTTTTGAAATGATATGCAACGTTTTGCATTCTTTTGTGATATCTTATCAATTGTTACTTTTTTCCTTGTTGGACTAAAACAATTTTAATAACTAAATGGCGCTGCGTTTCTCCTTAAGTTGAGACAAATCTAAGGAAATTAATACTAAAAATTAACATTGATCTAATTCTTGTCAAAGCGCAGGAAAAAAAACAAAACAAAACAACAACTTTATTCACAAAGGATGACAATTAATTTTTTTAAGTTTGGAGACAGCAACTTCATATGCATTTTGCCTAAATTTATTTGCGATATGCCTCTTGTTACAAAGATTATGATTATGATTAAAATATTTTTTTATTCATAAAGTAAAAAACAACAACACACTGTGCATTACTAGTCATTATTTGCATATCTCTGATTACATAAATAAATATTCCAACAAACGGCTGAAACATATTTATATTTAGTAAAAATTACACTGACATGTTAATCTCTGTCTTGAAATTGTGTAGCGTGTCCTATAAAGCGTGCTGCCCAATAAATCACATGTTTATACCATCGGCCGACAATGTAATTTTATTCACAGAAGAACAGGAAGATATGATGCAACATATTAAATTTATGGAAAGCTGCCAAGCTTTTGAGGAAAAAGCAATAAATAACAACGTGAGATATTAAGGATACATACTGTTAACATATTTTTTTTGAAAAATGTTGTGTCATCGTCATCATCCTCATCATCATTATCATTTATACTATCATTATCATCACCATTACTATCGTTATCATCATAGTCAAACGATAACCAGTTTGATGATCATTATCATTTTCATTGTTACAATAATTGCCATTATCATCATTAACACCATCATCCTCTTACAATGTTTCTCATAGTCGTGTTTACCTGTTCTCCAAGTGGTCAGCCTGATCTTGTATTATATTTCACTTAGATAATATAATGACAATATCATGTACACATACATATAAGTATATGTTTAAGGAATTTGTACATTACCCTCAGAATTTTTTGGGGAAAATAATGTTGCAATTATCATCATCATCATCATCATCATCATCATCATCATCATCATCATCATCATCATCATCAGTTTGATGATCATTATCATCTTCCATTTTATTGTTACGATTATAGCCATAATAATCAATAACACCGTCAACATCTCAACAATCCTTGTTTTAAGTTATAATCGTGTCTACCAGTCTTCTCAGTGGTCAGACTCATCTCGCATATATTTCATCTGAATATTATAATGATAATAACTTAAACACACTATTTTAGTATAATGCTTAAAGAATTCGCACATAACTGTTCAAAATTTCTTTGGAGAAAATATTGCTGCAATCATCATCATCATCATCATCATCCTCATATATATATATATATATATATATATATATATGCACACACACACACATATATATATATATATATATATATATATATATATATATATATATATATATTATTACAATGATGACGATGAAACTGATGATGGGGATGGTGATGATATCGATGATAATGGGGATGATAATAATGATGATGTTGATGACAACGACGACGATGATGATAACTAGTAATAATAATAATAATAATAATAATAATAATAATAATAATAATAATAATAATAATAATAATAATAATAATAATAATAATAATAGGAAGAAGAAGAAGAAGAAGAAGAAGAAGAAGAAGAAGAAGAAGAAGAAGAAGAAGAAGAAGAAGAAGAAGAAGAAGAAGAAGAAGAAGAAGAAGAAGAAGAAGAAGAAGAAGAAGAAGAAGAAGAAGAAGAAGAAGAAGAAGAAGAAGAAATAATAATAATAATAAAGAGCTGGTCGAGACCTCATTAGTACAGGCCAAGCCACCAAAGTGAACAAATCTCTGCATATAGGGATGTATTTCTTTTTACTTTTAAACATTGTTAGAACAAAAGCACTTTTTTTCATCCTATCATCTCACTCAACACTAATGTTAAACTGTCGTAACTAGGCCCAATAGTCAAATGGTATAGCTAACTTTGGCACTTACTTCCCTAATAATTCTGTCTATACTTAGGGAGGCCTCGGTGTTGGCCCTGTGATGACAATCACATGTTGTAAAGCAAAGATGTGTGTAAAGAATCTTTACCTGGGGCTTAACACTTCGTCGATTCAAGCCAACTTTCGAATCCCGGATCTCCCCCGAACTGGGCCATATGAACAAACGAAAATCAACTTCCAACTATAAGACAATCCTGTTTGATAGGCTATGATGCATCTTAAGGTTCCTAGGCAACTATTTAATGCCGGTCTAGATCTTAAAAGTTGTGATTCTACTGCTACAAGGTTGAGAACAATGTTTACAAAACAAACTACAGTTTGCATTTGTTTAAAATTAAAGCACGAGTCGCTTAAAGGTTTTCACAAGAAGATAGATTTCAATCGTATCAGATTGTCTCAGTTTGTATGTGTTTGAGGTTGAGCTTTAAATCTTTTAATGTGTTCATTGCTTTCCTTGCTTTTTCTTATTGCTTTTACAATCATCTACTTTGTACATAATGAGGCGAAAATAACCATAAGTTTTTCATCTTTTGAATAAAATGAATGCAAAATTATTCAGTCGACCGCAACGGAACGAAGGCTTATTCTGTTCATGAAATGAGTTATGACAAGTGCAACATGGCCTGTAGGGTGAATGAACGCGTACTTGAGTTGGTGTCGCAAAAGCAATTCAAGGGTTCTAACTCTTTTGGTTGGTATTATGGTTCGATTCTTCCGATGTTTGCCCTTTGCTTCGTCTTTGTCAACATGTTTTCAAGTAGAGTTCAGAGACAGAGTGAGAGCGAGAGAGAGAGAGAGAGAGAGAGAGAGAGAGAGAGAGAGAGAGAGAGAGAGAGAGAGAGAGAGAGAGAGATTACATAAACCCTTTTAACTAAAAGGTATTTTGGACTCGTTGCCGCCTACCCACCCCTCCTCCCCAAGGGGAAAAAATGGACCCTAGTACAAGCAGACAAGCATAATCACGTGACAAACAAATCTGGGGCGTTTCATGTGAATAGCAATGAAGCCCATGAGTTTTCATATAAAGAAAAGCATAACAGCTTTGGAAATTGAAATATGGGCCGATCTTTAAATCTAAACACTATTCTATTGAACGATAATGATAATAGCAGTACCACACCACCACCTCAACTAACAACAAAAATAATAGCAATAATAATGATAATAATAATAATAATAATAATAATAATAATAATAATAATAATAATAATAATAATAATAATAATAATAATAATAATAATAATAATAATAATAATAATAATAATAATAATAATAATAATAATAATAATAATAATAATAATAATAATAATAATAATAATAATAATAATAATAATAATAATAATAATAATAATAATAATAATAATATCAATGATGATTATGATAATTACAATATTGCTTGTCCTCAAAATGGTGATATCAGGTGTCGTCCACACCAGACTTAAGCCTCCGTCGGTCAGGGCGTAAGTGAATTTATGCGTTTCTAAACTCTTCTCCATCA
This sequence comes from Elysia crispata, assembly GCA_033675545.1. Taxonomy (NCBI): domain Eukaryota; kingdom Metazoa; phylum Mollusca; class Gastropoda; family Plakobranchidae; genus Elysia; species Elysia crispata. The sequence continues at coordinate 7,609 of JAWDGP010001268.1, read as the reverse complement.
GCGACAAAAGACTTGAACAAAATTTAAAAAAAAAAAAAAAAAATGGTTCTAAATTATCTTTTTACTCTGCAGTTAGAGTATAAAAAAAAAAACAACTTAAGTTGCTTTAAGAAGAGGATAAAAAAGACGGAGACAAAAAGTAAATAAAGGAAAAAAAAATATTTAAAAATATGGCTTGTGTATTTTGTGTGTATTCGCCTAGACCTTGAGAATAAATCGGTGTGCGATGAGGCATATCCAACAATTTCAAGATCGCATCAAACGTAGTTGGACTTTTCACCCCGGAAGTTTATTCGATGCCTGAACAGTCGCCACGTTAAGGCGAAGTTCACGTTGATTTACCACCTTAATAACGCGACGCCCTTCTTTGTATGTGCTATGAAAGTTAATGGAAGTAGCTCTATTTCTATATTAGCTTTGTATTTTTTTTTTTTTTTGCTTTAAATTTCATATTTTCTTCTATCCTTAAAGCAAGACCAAATCTTAGCTTTTATAATTTTCATGTTAGAAATAGAAATAGGAATTTTAAGCTTTAGACTCCAAAGATAGAAGATCACACTTTATACGATCACAACATCATAAATGAGCAGTAGATCTATCAACATAAAATTATTAAATCTGTGGACTTGTAAATTAATCATCTTGAGAAATTCACTACTATATCACGCTACTTCCCATTTCAAAATTCAGTTTCTTGTTCTAAATAATCTAATGTCTATCGTTTCTCAAGTTTCAAGAGGTATTTTGAAAAGAGAGAATACGTTAGCTGAAAGCACCATAAAAAATAACTCTCAAAGATCTTCTAGATATAAACACAAGCCTTCTATAATTACTATTGTCTTGTTTTTATTTTCCTTTACTAGATCTACATAAAACGATAGACACCGTTTGTGTCCTTAACAATGTAGCTGCGTATAGCGCAACCAAGCGGCAGGAAAAAAATGCATCTGTTAATGTTTATTTTTAGCACTATTGGGAAATTCCCAGAACCATTTGAATAATACATAACTTATACAACTGAACTGTGATAGGATGAACTGCGTATGTATTTATCGATCATTCTTGAGGTCAGTGTTCACAGATGGGGGCCAAAGTCTTTTTGCAACTTAAAATTATTACAATTCAGCTAAGATTTTTTTTTAAATTTTTATTCATCAAATTTTCGAGCCTGCTTCTATGCATTGCTGTTGATGGCTCTTACCCGGATCTATTTGGGTCTGCAGGAGAAAAATATTATTGACAAAACGATGACCTTACCCGAATGATTGTGCTATTAACTTTCATGCGTGTAATATAATTATGTATAATTAAGATGAGCTGTTATCTACGAATAATGCACCGGCAATCGATTAGGAAAACCGTTATCTACACTTGGATTCAAAACCTGCTGCAACGGTAATGTGTGGATTTACAACTCTGTCACGATAGCTCCATATTGTGTCTAAGGCTATCTACATCATCTCAGGTAAGCCTGCTAGTCTTAGTGCAGTGTATGTAACCTCAACCAGGTCAGTTTAATGGCTTGTTCGTCACATAGGCTATTATTTTGTTTTGCATTTTGTCAAACTGACAATCTGTTCGTCTCATTGTGTATGTGTCTGTTTGTCTGTCTGTCTCTGTCTCTATCTCTGTCTCTTCTTCTCTTCTCTCTATTGCATCTGGTTTTCTCTTCCTTCTTTAGCTTTTTATAAAATGCATAGCACCCTCCCTTCCAGCCAATTTGTTTATCAACGCGTTAGGTTAGCAATGAAGACACGGTGACAAAAATTTTAGCTGAAATCCTTGTAAACTGACGTGAATATGAAGCATAACATAATAATTATGTTCGTAAGTAAGTCTTTAGAATCATCAGTAATAATTATAACAACTACCTCCCCGTGAATGGCGTTTCGGTTTCGATGAGTAAAAAGGTGTCATTTCACTACACTGAGTTGAAAAGAACATAAAAGAATACTATTTGCCCATCATATTACAGAAAATTCAATAACAAATAATGTGCTCTTCAGTCGCTTTTAAGATAATTGTTAATATTTTGCTTACTTTATATCAGCTTGCTATATCCCATTTTAATTTCATATCAGTTAATAGTTTCCTTAGCGACAGTACGTGCCCTCTACGGTGCGATTTTTCTTCTTTTTAGCTGAATTCGGATCGAAATACTTTCACATAGCACCTTACTTTATTTCTTTATTGCTTGTAGTCCGTACACACCAAGGAGACTGCAGGCCTATATTACGCATTGAAAAAAAAAAAACAAAACCCTTGAACCTCATCCTTTCCTTCTCTCACTCTGGCTCTGGATGAAAAGCTGACACGATCAAATTGATCAACAGACGGCCGTTGTTTTGAACTCGCATGGAAAACCTCTTAGGATGGGAGTTTAATCCTCCTTCACTCCTCAGTGCTCTTAGACCAGCGCTTCTCAAGTTTTTATCATGAGAAATGATTCTTTGTAACAGGAAATTATTGTAAACATAGAAGCAGCTCGATCCCCCAAGAAATAAGACGCAGTTTACATGAATAGTTTCCTAATTTTCCTCTTTCCATGAACGCTGTTGTAAGCAATGGTGCCTGACTCGAGACACCTTAAAGGTCAGCTTATTTTTAGACTCTTTTTTTTTTTCGTTTATGTTAAGCATAGTTTTTTTTATGTTCCAAACGAGGAGTAAGATCTATTTTGAGCTACAAGACAGACCTGTCATGGTTCTAAGGTAATGTAAGGTCAACTCAATCATTCATTTAACGTTTACAGCTATTGTTTTTTACAACTACGTCAATCAATACCTTTATCGTGGAAAGGTTCCTCGTACGGTATTTTACAGTCATCTTATTCTGATAATGTTTGTATCCCAGGAAATAGTAGGTGAAGGAAGCGTGTTAGTGAAACGAGCACACATCGCTGTAAGACATAATAAACGGGATTACTATTGGTTGTTTTTTTTTCGGATCAAGGTCTTTTTTCTGTTACGTTAAACTAAGAAATAAGGACATAGTCTTATTGGTAATTTGAGCACCCATTGGATGTGTTAAATTGTTCGAGCGCTCCAGTTCAATGCAGAGAATACTTTACATTCCACCAATTCTTTTATACGAATATGTATAGCTTCCAATACTACAATAAACAGAGTGCACAATGAATAAAGATTTAAATCTTATGTCTGGAACTCAATTTGCAGAAAGTATTTATGTTTATTTTAGTATCATTTTATAATGTGCGAGAAATCAGAAATTGTCCCAATAGTAGTTTTATTTTTTCTTCAAACAAAACTGATGTATATTTTCTGTGCTTGTTATTTACGTCAGATTTAAAAATAAATGCCGCTATCTACGGACATCTTTAACCGACATTTATTAACAGAAAAAACCTTACACGCCGTGCGAAGTTTGTGATTATGTTTTAAAAAACACACGCAACAAATTAGGTATGACGAGGCATAATTTGACACGACATTTAATTTACACAAATGCGATTTCTAAAGACGGGGAGAAGCATATGGGTAGGTCGCGTGATCTAAAAAAAAAATGGCATACAAATTAACCTTAAGCGGCTCATACTTTACTTGGAAAGTTTACTTTTTGAACTCTCGCATGACACTATCAAGAAGTCAGCTTTCCAGCTAGCATCAAAGAAACAACCGTTTGGTGAAAATCAGTTTAAGAAGGAAAAGTGTCAGCGTGAAGATAGGCGATCAAAAGTCCTTTTAAAAGAAACCTAAATAATTATGTGTGTTCGCACAGCTGAAGGTAGTAATTAAGGATGAATGACTTACAATTTGTTTAAAGATATATAGACACAGCCTCATTATTTTTACTGTTACCGTGAAAAATATGCGAAAAGAAAAAAGATGGAAAACAGTGAACGTGTGTGTGCGTGTGTAGAGAAGAGAGAGATTGATAAATATATATTTGTAGAGAGAGAGTTAAGAGTATATATATATATATATATATATATATATATATATATATATATATATAGAGAGAGAGAGAGAGAGAGAGAGAGAGAGTATGTGGAAAAGAGAGAGAGAGAGATAGGAGAGAGAGAGAGAAGGTTAGACTGACAAAGAAATATTTAAACACAACAGATAATAAAGAACACATTACAATATTGTTATCTGGGGAAAAATGCGGACTAAGACCAACACTATTATTTACATCTCACATCACACGGGATATAAATTAAAAAAAAACCAACCATTCCTTTCAAAATCCTGTGAATGAAATGACCAGGAAAAAGACAGCAAAAGCTCATAGTGATTAATACAATATTTGGCTCTAAGTGCTAAAGTCCACATTTTTTTATACCTAAGAGGCAGAAGAAATCTGTGCGTACCAGTCAGGAAGGAAGTAAATCTGTTCTGAACTTGAAAGCTTAGTGACTCCTGACATTGACCTACAATCTGACATCCTCAATATGTAAGAGGGAAGCACTCACACACACACACACACATGCAAAAGAATAATTTAAAATGCGTAGTAGTTGCTTCCCAAAGGATTCATTAGATTTTTTTCTGGCAACGAGCGTTTCATGTCTTCATTGATGTTTAATTAAGGAAAGATGTTTTTTATTGTTTTAATGTTATAGGTGAAGCAACTTTCCTCACTTTCATAATCCTTATAATTGTGACCATCATCATCTTCATTATCTTCATCATCATCATCATCATCATCATCATCATCATTATTATTATTATTATTATTATTATTATTATTATTATTATTATTATTATTATTATTATATTATCAGCATCATTATTATTATTATTACATTGTAGTATTAGTAATTGTGGTGATAGTAGTAACAGTGGTAGTTGTAGTAGTAGTAGTAGTAGTAGTAGTAGTAGTAGTAGTAGTAGTAGTAGTTGTAGTGGTAGTAGTAGTGGTAGGAGTAGTACAAATAGTAGTAGTAATAGTAGCAGCAGCATTGCAGTAATAGGAGATAAATGCGCGTTGCAAAAATCATACTGTTTTTATTCACCCATTTACCTAAAGGAGTGGTCAAGACGCTGAAGATGACGGAGGAAGGCTTTGGAATAATATTGGATTTAGCTACAGACAAAACATTTTCGACTTTATCCAAAGTTGTTCACGCTACCGAAAAGTATCTGCCTGGTCTGGTGAGTAAAAGACGCTGTGAAAACCGCGACAAGTACAAGGATGATGTCACCGTTGTAGTTGTGCTGACCACAGCAAAGGAGCCGCATCTAGCTGCGATAGATCTACCTGGTTACTCTACAATAATTTCCTCAGATGACTACGTAGATCTCCTTTTCAAAGCGAAAACTTACCTCGATGAGAGTCCTGGGTTCGGCTGCGAGGTCCAGGTGATAACCTCAGCTTTGATGAAGAAGTTCTGGGAAGCGGCCTGCCTGCACATGTTCTCCCCGGTGACCACTTGGTCTGTGCGGGGCGTGGCCGTAGAGGACCAGCCACTGACTGTGAAGGAGCCTGTAGCCGTGGCTCGGGTAGAGAACTCCATCAGGGAGTACCTCAAGACTGTGGGCGACCCGGGTCTTGTGAATATATGGAGGAGCGATGTCATCCCAGGCGACCAGTTTAATGCAGGTAGGTCAAGTTGAAAATGCGTTTTTGTCTTCTGTGTCCTCCTTCCGTCTCCATGTCCATCATTATCATTGTAACGTCATTATCATTATCTTTACCACTATCACGATGACTTTGCTATTATCATCATTATTATCTTCTTCATCTTGATCATCATCAACATAAAAAATAATATAAAATCGATATTTTCTTAGTTCCATATCTGTGTCTTGAGTTGCCCAACTCTTGCACATAATTATATCCATCTAGAATGAACTGGGGTGAAAAAGAAAACTTATATGCATATCAATAGAGAGAGAGAGATCTTAATAAAACATAATTCGCAGAAAGAAGATAAGCTGGAAGAAAATTAGTCAAACAATGAGTTTGAGAAGATTCTTGTTAGCATCAAAATGTCACGTTGCAACTAACTGTGGTCTGTCGGAAATGAGTAAGCAAGAAATTTTAATTTTAGTTTCATTCATCTCTACGTAATTCTATTGATTTTTGTTTTCAAATTCGTCACAAAAAATTTCTCCGACTCTTTTTTTTTTCAAACACTACAATCCAGTGATTGAAATTTTCAACTTCCCTCTGTTCCCTTACAACAAACAAAACAAAACAAAACAAAAAAAACAAACAAAAAACGGCGGCTATAATATTACTGATGCCCCCGTAACAAGTCCGGAAGTTTATTATTTTCAAACTGTTTCAGAGTAACTATAGACTCTCTTTTAATTTTTAAATTATGAATCCTTTGACTTTGCTGAACAAGTAGTCATTTCTCAAGAGAATATCAAATTTTCTCATAAAACTTTCAATAAATGAATTGAATTAAAATTTCCCGAAATCAAATAAGAAAAATTCTATGAACATGCACGTCAAAGAGATTTTTTTTTCAGGTATTGTGTCAATATTCGATGAAATTTGAAGTAGTTTATTTATTTATTTATTTTTTTCAATCACAGAATAACAATTTTTAATCATATCCTTTCAATGTCATTTGTGTGCTTTAATTTTGGGAGGAGGGATGCTTAAGGTCTCTAAGGACCGAGCACTCTCGAATTAGCGGGGCATATAAAAAAGGTCAAAGCCATCTAGAATTAGGATTCGATTACATTATAGACCATATAAATTAGTCGAAAAGAAAGAGAAACACATTTAGATTTGGAAAGATAAATGCACAGGTTTGTACAGCTTAAAAAGCGATATTAGTCTTAATACAATTGATTGCTCAAGAGAATGCTTATTCAATCAAATCTTCAAATTTGTATGAAGTCAACAGTTATACACCGTAAAGTTTTGTTGTGAATTTGGGAAAACTATTAAAGTCAACGTAAAAATTGAAAATCAAAGGGGAGCATTTTAACAAAAAATCGTTTATACAAACATTTGCAACCATGTCGTCTAAATCTAACGACAGCAATCATCACTACTACTTCTACAACTACTACTACTACTACTACTACTACTACTACTACTACTACTACTACTACTACTACTACTACTACTACTACTACTACTACTACTACTACTACTACTACTACTACTACTACTACTACTACTACTACTATCAACTACTACAACAAAAAACAACAACTACTACTACTACTACTACTACTACTACTACTACTACTACTACTACTACTACTACTACTACTACTACTACTACTACTACTACTACTACTACTACTACTACTACTACTACAACAAAAAAACGTCAACTACTACTACTACTACTACTACTACTACTACTACTACTACTACTACTACTACTACTACTACTACTACTACTACTACTGCTACTGCTACTACTACTACTACTACTACTACTACTACTACTACTACTACTACTACTACTACTACTACTACTACTACTACTACTACTACTACTACTACTACTACTACTACTACTACTACTACTATCAACTACTACAACAAAAAACAACAACTACTACTACTACTACTATTACTACTACTACTACTACTACTACTACTACTACTACTACTACTACTACTACAACAAAAAAACGTCAACTACTACTACTAAACAAAAAACGTCAACTACTAC
>JAWDGP010001267.1:22500-61163 GCA_033675545.1 Elysia crispata | reverse complement strand
AGTGTCTAACGAAACTATAACAGCCTAGATTCTTCCACCAGTTCCATTATTCCATTGTAAACTTTATTATTAAATCTTGCAAAAAAAAAACATTGTGTTTTTTCAATTGTCAAAGATTTGGAGCTTCATATTTTGTGTTTATTACTTAGAGATTACACAGTTCAGGTTCCTCTGATATACCAACAGGTCGGGCATAGATCTGGTTTAGCTCTATAAAACCTGACGTAGTGTAGTTGATATCATACTTAGATCTTGACTTCAAATTCAGAGTGTAACTTATTCATCAAAGGTCAAGGTAGCAGCCTGATCAAAACAGTATTATACCAGATAAATCTCATCTGTTTAACCAATATTTACAAGATGGCCGCCAGGTAATACCTTACATAGTTTTGCAACTAATAAAAGTGTTAAGAAAATGTTATGTATATATACATATCTAAATATATATATATATATATATATATATAAACATATATATAATTTTGTGTGATAAAAAATATGCGTATAATCAACACATAACAACAATATTGACAACCGCTCCACCTTCCTTTTATAATTTGTTAAATGAAAAAAAAATGCTTTATGCTCCTCATGTTTTTTTCTCCTTCATTTCAGTTCTGACAGAATGACCAAAGCTGCTTATCTTGCAAAACAAATGTGTCTGCAAGACCTGAAAGATGACTATATTTTAAAACTGGAGAACTTCCTGATAGATGTGAGTACATTTGGATGTCTTAAGTAAATCAATATTTATAAATATTGATAATAACTCAATTGTCATCTGTAAAAAATAAACAGCATATTGATCGATGGATGTCTCTGAAGAAAAACTGTGGCTGATTTAGCAGCGCTAAGACAGGACACAATGTCAACTGATCTAACACTCTTTATGACACAGTGATAAATGTTGCTAAGACTCATTTATATAATGCTCACGTAAACTCAATTGTCATATTTACAAATATAACTTCATGGCTTGTTGGTAATCGATGTTGACTGGTGTAAGTGATAGTAATTGGTAAAGAATAGTGGACTGAAATAACATGTGCGAAACTACATAACGCCATATAGAGAGAGATCAAGCAAAGCGACTGACTTAGGTGACAACAAAATAAATTAATCTTTTTCTAGCTAAACTCTTCTTAGAAAACAGTTAACTAACTACATCAAGGGCTAAGAGTAACTTAGGATACACGAAAATAGGTTAATTTTTTTCAAGCGCTGCTTTTAGAAAACAGATTACTAAATATTTGTCTATCTACGACTTCGATTGACTTAGGTGATACTTTTTTTACAAAAAAGTGTGAGCATGAACCAGCCAATCTCACTGACTTAAATTATGTCTTGTGGAATTTATATCGCGTGCCAAAAAGATTACATTTTTTAGGTATGACATTATGGAATTAGGAAAACTTTGCAAGTAAACACCGAAAATGCTATTTAATAATTCATTCCTAACTTTATTTTTCATAAGCAAGATCAAAGATATTACTTGAAATCTAGTATAATTAGACTTTCTCAAAGTTATTCTTTACAAATTACAGCAAACAATGAAATTTATAGAAAAGCTGCAAACCTTTCGTTACTCTCTTCATTAACAATATGTTTATATTTTTCTTTTTATTAGAATTTTCCATCATCTCTAAGAAAATAGAGCGTAAATTTTTTAGATTTTTGTTCTCAAAAATCAATCATTTAGAGCACATTTAAACCAATTAAATTCGTTTTTCCCACTTTATTGTATTGAAATTAGAAACTGAATTTAATCATATACTTTTCTTCTTTTATATACAGGTAGAAACAAGTATGCAATCCCAAAACAAAGATAGAGCGAACGAAATTTTTGAAACTGCTATCGATTTTTTGACACAACCATTTCCGGATGTCCAAAGTAAGACAAACAATTCTGGTGTAGTATGATATTTCTCAGTGTCGGTTGTTAGTCAAATCATCTCAAACTTTAAGCCAAGATTTTCCTGATGTTCAATGTAAGATAAATGATTCTGCATGTAATTTTTATTAATCTTTGTAGATCGTTCGTCAAATCGTCTAGTTATTTTAATGACAACATTTTCTTTTTATGAAGAGGAAAAGTATGAAATTTGCTAGGTGCTCCTATGGCTAGGCACATTCACCATTAAGTCAAACTCTCTCTCTCTCTCTCTCTCTCTCTCTCTCTCTATATATATATATATATATATATATATATATATATATATATATATATATATATCTTTCTGTGCGGACATAATTATGCACAGAAGCACTTATTGTTATTCTCAAACCAGGCTAAATATTGATATGGAATAGTGTCGTGCTTTATGCTTTCCATGTCATACTGTGTAGAATCATGTTATGTAGCGAAATTGTTTCTTGATTCTTATGGTAATCTTCTACTTAAATATTGGTTTCAAGTCTAATCAATAGCTTTTGTTTTTAACATACTATTGTTCTTAAAATCTGTAATGTTTAATTTTTCAACATGTACCAGTCCTTTTTGTATTGCATATAAAAGAAAACAAAACTTGATTGAGTTTTAATGAATAACAAAAAAAAATTCGAAGTCGTTTTAACTCATTTATATTCAAACAACTTGTTTAAAATGCTTAGATTTATTGAAGACTCGTGAAACAGTTTGATGATTTTTTTTTAATTCAGATATGAGGGCGAACCCATCAACGCCAAATTGGGGTGCCACTTCGGTTTTAGGAAGCTTACTTGGATCACCCAGATCCATATGGTAGGAAACTTCTGTACCTCTGCCAAGTTGAATGGTTGGTGATCGATAAAGTTTTATTATAAACACTGGATCTACGCTGGCATGTTCTAAAAAAAATTAAAAAGTTTAACCACACTTTATTTCATCAGTTATGAAAATTATATGTTTTAGTTATATTTTGAGAAAAAAAAATTCATTTCCTTTGCTTTCAATATTTCCTTGTCATCTTTTTACGCCTCAAAGAACTTTGAAATATTGGAAAAGGAAAGAAAAACCTAATGCGCGCGAAAATTAAGTCACTAATATGGTTTCATCTGATAGACAAGAGAGTCACTAAGCGTAATCTGGATTCATCTGATAGACAAGAGAGTTACTAAGCTCAATCTGAGTTTACATGATAAACAATAGATTCAATAAGCATAATATGGCTTTATCTGATATACAATAGAGTCGTTAAGGTTAATCTGGCTTTCCATGATAGAGAATAGATTCACTAAGCATAATCTAGCTAAATCTGACAGACAATGGATTCCCTAAAAAAGCCCGGCTTTACAAGATAAACAAAAGATTAAGTAAGCCTAATCTCGCTTTATCTGATAGACATGAAACCCACTAAACTTATCTTGTTTCATCTAAAAGACAAGAGAGCCACTAAACTTATCTTCCTTTATCAGATAGACAAGAGAACCACTAAAATATCTTTGCTTCAACTGATAGACAAGCGAGAAACTAAAGTTATCTTGCTTTATCTGATAGACAAGAGAACCGCTAAACTTATCTTGCTTCATCAGTTCTGATAGACATAAGAGAAACTAAACTTATCTTGCTTTATATCATAGACAAGAGAACCACTAAACTTATCTTGCTTCATCTGATAGACAAGAAACCCACTAAACTTGTCTTCCTTTTTCTGATAGACAAGAGAACCACTAAACATATCTTGCTTCATCTGATAGACAAGAGAGAAACTAAACTTATCTCGTTTTATCTGATAGACAAGAGAGCCACTAAACTTATCTTCCTTCATCTGATAGACGAGAGAGCCAAAAACTTTTCTTACTCCATCTGATAGACAAGAGAGCCACTAAACTTATCTTGTTTCATTTAATAGACAAGAGAGCCACTAAACTTATCTTGTTTCATTTAATAGACAAGTGAGCCACTAAACTTATCTTGCTTTCTCTAATAGACAAGAGAGCCTCTAAACTTATCTTGTTTCATTTAATAGACAAGAGAGCCTCTAAACTTATCTTGTTTCATTTAATAGACAAGAGAACAATTAAACTTATCTTGTTTCATTTAATAGACAAGAGAGCTACTAAACCTATCTTGTTTCATTTAATAGACAAGAGAGCTACTAAATTGTTTCTGTTTCATTTAATAGACAAGGGAGCCACTAAACTTATCTTGTTTCATTTAATTGACAAGAGAGCCACTAAACTTGTCTTGTTTCATGTAATAGACAAGAGAGCCACTAAAATTAAATTGCTTTTTTTTTATAGACACGAGAATCGTTAAGCTTAATTTCGACTTTATTTGAAAAATAAGAACAGTTATAAAGATTACTGTGGCTTTTTTAACATACAAAAGAGTAATTAAGATTAGTGTGGCCACCCACTAGACAAAAGGGTAATGAATATTAATGTGGCTACACACACTTGACAAGAACTTCGTTAAACTCAAACTGTACTTACTAGATCAGAGATTCAATAAGAATAAAGTGGATACCAAAACTAGACAAGAAATTTGTTAAGCTCAATCTGCACTCACTTGATCAGAGAGTCAATAAGAGTAATGTGGCTACCCTCACCAAACAAGAAGTTAGTTTAGCTCAAGCTGCACTGACTAGTTCTGAGAGTCAATAAGAATAACGTGGCTACCCTCACCAGACAAGAAGTTAGTTTAGCTCAAGCTGCACTGACTTGATCAAAGAGTCAATAAGAATAAAGTGGCTACCGTAACCAGACAAGAAGTTAGTATAGCTCAAGCTGCACTGACTTGATCAGAGAGTCAATAAGAGTAATGTGGCTACCCTCACCAGACAAGAAGTTAGTTTAGCTCAAGCTGCACTGACTTGATCAGAGAGTCAATAAGAATAATGTGGCTACCCTCACTAGACAAGAAGTTAGTTAAGCTAAAGCTGTACGCACGAGATTAGAGAGTCAATCAGAATAATATGGATACCTACACTAGACAAGACAGTCTAGGTAGTCAATAAGAATAATGCAGCTGCATCCGTCAGACAAGAGATTCTCTATGTTTGATAATACGCTCTCCTTCCACAGTGAGAGGACAAACTTCCATGCTAAGGATTTTGATGAAAGTTGGACACCCGGTATCGAGGACGTTTTACTCGTTTCAGAAAAATTGATGCTGCAGTCTGTTTACAGCAACAACTCAGTAAAACTTTTCACTGAGCAGGTGAGGATGTCAGACACGATAATCCTTAGACGCAAGACAGAGTGTGTATCTTTAAGTTTTGCAACAGTTTGTCTCAAGAAGTTTAAAACTTATATTTTCTGATGTTTAGGAAGATTAAACTAGATTAATTTGACGGTTCAAAATAATATTAATAATAATAATGATAATAATAATAATAATAATAATAATAATAATAATAATAATAATAATAATAATAATAATAATAATAATAATAATAATAATAATAATAATAATAATAATAATAATAATAATAATAATAATAATAACATATTGAAAATTACACAGAGAAAAGATGACTCATAAATGTTTCTATGAGAGTATCTCTAAAACTTGAATTTTGGATTGATTGTACTCTGAAATACCATACACAGCATTTCAGTGGCGTCGCTTGGCCTGGGGCTTGAGGCTTTAGCCCCACACTGTTATTTGGACTATTTTGAGCACAACCGCTGACTCATTCCAAATTCGTGCATTCAATTTTCAAATAGCAGATTATGATAACCATCATCACCAACTGAAGATTGCACGCTAGATCTATGTCTCCATTGTTCTCACGTTTGGTTTATTGATCTAAACAACAAGATGTCCTTCGATGCGATACCTTTACAAGGCGTCAATATATACAAATCTCGCTCTTGCAAAATAATTGGTCGAAGTATCTTTACTGTGCTTATATAACGACACAATGAATAGAGTTCACTGTTTACTTTAAAATCGCTTCAGTTCTCTGGCTCATGAAAATCAGGTTTTGGACAAATTTAAACAATTACCGATACATTATTTATGCTGGTTAACAAGTAAAAATTGGTCAATAAAAATAGACTTATTAAGCTAAGATGCCATTGTTCAGCCACACTAAACTCCCAATCGTCGAGACACCACTGCACACCATCATTATCATTGGTAAAAGGAGGACAAAATAATCAATGCAGACCAATACCAAAAACACAATAGTGAAACAAGAGCATTTGTCAGCTACCTAGCAGTGAAAAAAGCCACTTGATTCCACAAATTATGTAATTTATTTTAGCTGTGAGTTTGGCATTTTAATTTATTAAATACAGCTGGGTCAAAATGAAAAGAATGCTTCAGATATTTCTTAATGTTTGGGATTGTGAACAAAGTCCAGTATGTTATCTCTTATTAGATCTCTAAGAGATTGAGAGAGATTGAAAGACAAAAAAGAGAGCTTATGTGTGGGGTAGAGAGAGACTCACTCTCACACACACATATATATATATATCGTTCTCAACCAAGTGGTAAATGTTTAATTTTCTTTAAAATACGTAGGCAAAGTTAGAGATTTATACTGATTTAAATAAGAACTGCTGAGAAGAAAAAAAACCCATGATACTATAATTCATTATATAATAAAGGAAGACTGAAAAGGGAGAAAATCAGAGGAAAACATAAAAGAAAAAAAAACCACAAGGATAAAGTAAGCGGGACAATTTGACAGTGGGTAAGAAATAATTAGGGTCTAAAAAAAAAAAAAAGATACGCACACACCTTTATAACTGCGGGACTAAAAAAAGAAACAACACATCTAAAGATTTAACATATAAACATTTCGGCTTAAATATGGCTTCATCAGATTGCGTGTAGAAGAAAATGACTTTAACAAGGTTTACAAAACATTGAAAGAGCTGGGCTCAGACGGGACAAATGATTGGTTGGGAGAGGGGCAGTGCGCAGAATGCTTCAAGGTTCAGTGAAATGAGTACAGATGGTGATTGCAGAGGACGTGACCTGGTTGATATGAGGGTTAGATAAGGCTGGAGTGCGGGTTTGGTATTAGATATTAGAGGTGGTTAGTATCTATAGAGATACAACAATTCACAAATTGGGAAAGTTTTTTTAGTTTTACAGCTGATTCGAATGGGGAACCGTGGGGAGAAGAATCATACATGAGAAGGCGAGGTGTAAAGGGTCTCTGATAAATAGGTGGTTATATAGAAGGGGATGGCTTTTTTTTAAGATTCTTTAAATATCCAAATTTTCACATAAATTGAAAGAAATAGTACTTACATGTGTGATAAAATATGTGTGAGTGTATATATATATATATATATATATGTAGAGAGAGAGAGAGAGAGAGACAGAGACAGAGAGAGAGACAGAGAGAGAGACAGAGAGAGAGACAGAGAGAGAGACAGAAAGAGAGAGAGAGAGAGAGAGAGAGAGAGAGAGAGAGAGGGAACCAGAGATAAGCATGAGTGAATGTTTGTTTATCGCTCTCTCAATCTGTTTCATTCTCTCACTCTCTCTCTCCCTTCTATAAATATTTCTTAAATCTCAATTCTATAAGTCATTATTTCCTTTGCAGTACCTCATTCTGTCCTATTAGTTACAGTCCAGCCTTTTTTTTTCCACTCTCTCTCTCTCTCTTCTTTTCTGGTATTTTTTTTCACTATATATCTCTCTTCTTCTTCTCTCTTTCTTATTCGTGTCCATTTTCTTTCTATGTATTTGTTTTTCTGTCGGGCAATATCTTTCTCTCCTTATGTTTCTCACCTCTTCCACCATCCTTCTCTCTCTCTCTCTATCTCACTTCTTTTCTCTCTCATTTATCTCTTCCTTCCTCTCTTTCATTCGTGTTCTTTTTCTATCCTATTACATGTATTTGTTTTTCTGTTGGTGAACATATTTCTTCTCTCAGGTTTCTGTCCTCTTCCATCTTCACTCTCTTTCCTCTGTCTCTCTCTCCATCTCTCTCTCTCTCTCTCTCTCTCTCTCTCTCTCTCTCTCCTCTTTCTTTCTCTATCTCTCTCTTATGCTCTTTGTGTACTTAATGCTGTATGAATCCAGGTTAGCACCGCGTGGGCCTGGGAAGTTAGGTGTGTTTATAGATGTGTATATAGAAAGCAGTCAAACAACGTGAGAGGCTGAGACAGACGAAGCTATATCTAAGGATCTAAAGATGCAAGTGACTGAAAATAATGAAATAAGTAGTAAAGGAAAATCAACCACAAACCTAGGTCTAGCTCGAGACCGACAAATAAGACGAAAGACGTGAAAACATTACATCAGATGAAATGAACAGGGATCGAACCTGCGCCTCGATGCGGCACCCATCGCATTGCCGAGACAAGACCACGAACTATACACTGAATGTACAAAAATAGATGCTTCAGGAACAGTGACTTTCATGCTGGCTTGAATAGACTAAGAAGTTGAATTGCTAAGAACGATCAAGGATTTATGGGTTTATGTGATTAGAAAGGTTGTTTGGTTGTTTATGTTGATACCTTGTGATTCTAGTGTCTGTAATGTGTGTATCCAGAATGTTTCTTTGTTTTATAGGCCTATTATGTCTGTAGGTAACTGGTTTTTGCGTGGGTGATGGTGTGCCCGGGGAGGTTAAAGTACTTGGCAACAGCGTAGTCTCTATCGTAGTTAATCTTGAACCTGTGTGTGTTAAACCGTTTGCGCAGTGTTTGTGATGTCAGTCACCCATTTATTAAAGACCCTTTACATCTAGCCTTCTCATGTATCATTCTTCTACCCACGCGTCCCCCTTCGAATCAGGTGTAAATCTAACAATCTTTTCTCAATTTTTGAATTTTTATTTTTTTATACGTACTAGCCAGCACTAATATATAATACCAAACACTCGCTCCAGCCTTATCTTACCCTCATGTCAAAGAGATCAAGCCCTCTGCCATCACCATTCCTAGCCGTTGCACTGAACCTTGAAGCATTCTGCGCACTGTCCCTCCTCCAACCAATCATTTGTCCCGTCTGAGCCCAGTTCTTCAAATGTTTTTTATAACTATTAAAGTCATTTTCTTTTACAAACAATCTGATGAAGCCACATTAAAAGTCGAAAACGTTTATGTAAATCTATAGTTGTGTTGTTTTGTTTTTTTTTTTTGGTACCGTAGTTATAAAATTGTGTGTCTGTCTTTTTTTTAAACTCTGCATAATACTATTTACTGACATACACGCGTCCTTTTTGGATCGTTTTATAATTACCAAGCTGTTCCCCAAGTGTAGTATTTTTGCTTCTGTATTTGGATTGAAGAAATAGTTAGAAAAGGTGAGTACAAAAAGAGGAATGTACAGAGAGAGAGAGAGAGAGAGAGAGAGAGAGAGAGAGAGGGTGTTGCACAGCTAGTAGTGCGGTATGCAAGAAAGAGAATGAGGGAGAGGGAAAGAGCTATAAATACTCATCAAGTAGATTAGCTATAGTGCAAGAGATTAGGACGGAGAAAAGAAGAAGAAAGAAATAAAGATAGATAATTGCAAACATAATCCCTTAGCAGCAGCCCTTTAGTTTACCAACTGCCCTCATTGTAATCTGATCAAGTATTGAGATCAACTTACTGCCGGGTTAAACGGGGATTCCTGATTTTGAGCTCGGGTGTTTTAGTTTTGCCTTAATAACATGTAAGCAACCATCTTATCCCAACTGGCTGTATCATTGTTAACCAAAATCACAGTACATAAAGGTGTCATATTCATTCAGCAAAGGGAAAAATAATGGATGCTCTACTTCTTAAATTATAGGACACGCCGAGCGGTTTTGATGTCCAGGTATTGGCAGCGGTGTTTCATGACATGATACTTTTTAATGACACTAAATTAGGCTATTGGGTCATTTTATAAGATAAAATTTTACAAGCGCTTTATCTTACAGAAATAACAAACTGCTGAGTCTTTATTCTTCGTCTTCTTATTTTACCGTTTTGTTTCCTTAATCTGAGAGTTGTGTCTCGGCCCATCATGTATTAATTCTCATATTGTTTCTCGCATGGAGTTTACATATTATTGATTTATCAGAGAAACGTATAACTAAATCGCGCTTCCTTTAAGAAAAGACTTCCAATTTTATACTTTTTTCATAGACTTAGTCTGCAGTATAGGCAAAGGTTTAGTACTAGATGGAGAGTAATTTTGTCGAAAGTGATAAACCAAGGTAGTATAATAATGTTGGATATTATGTGGCTAAATTAATTTTCTTAGTCGGGGAAAGCTTGTGGTCTTTATGAAGGTAGATCTTTATAGTCCATACGAATTGTAAAGATTGCTGGATGGATTTTGTTTACTAAAAACTACCATTTTCAACTGAATGGACAGAAAATCGACAGAGTCGTTTGTATCACATAATATCAACAGAATCTCCACGCGCCGAGAGTTTCTTCATGAATTAAGCTATATCTTCTTGAAATATCAAAATGGGTTTGAGTAACAATATTGCTCCCGCTTTAAAATGATCATTGAGAAACTCGATAACTATCGCAATAATTATGATTCTAGACATTTTTTAAACACAAAGCACATTTTTTGAAATATCAAGTAGAATGTTTCTGATGTGACGTGAAAATTTGTGCATATTCTATGAGAACCTTGGGCTTTAAAATGGATCCTAGCACATAAAAATTTGCGAAAGTAGTACCACAGATATTGATAAACAAAATGGGGTAAAAAGATATTAATCTCGAGAATCAAAGAGAAAGAAAAAGTACGCTTGCCGGCAGGCTGGCTCTAGAAAGAATATCGTCCCCTAAGTTTGGTGCGGCCAGCCTTAAAGGCGATCTATAACCGATCCACACACCACTGCTGGGGTCCCTGGGATATCCTTAGGGGACAAACTGCTAGGGCCGCAACCCGCGGGTTTTATACGACCGTGTGTGCAATGATGTAAATCAGGAGATGTTCGGGAAAAAAAAAGTTTATTATTCCAAGCGTGAGACTGAGGAAAAAGTAAAACACAGATAAGACGGGGCAGAAATCAGAAAGATATTAGGGGAAAATAGAGAGAATGAGAGAAGCTAGAAGGCATGGGACAGGGGACATAGAAGGAGAAAGATGGGGTGAGAGAGCAGGAAGAATGAATAAAAGAAATGAGGAGAGAGAGAGAGAGAGCACATTGTGATAATAGAGGACTGAAATATAAAGAGGAAAGAGGGAAAGAATATAGAACGAAAGGTTATAGAAAGGTTAATATGAAAGAGAAAAAAAATGAGACGAGCAGGAAGAAATACAGATGAGAGAGACAAGTGTAAAGGTATAACAATAGACTTTTTACATATCGGCTGGTCCACAGAAGGACAGAAAGAACAGAGTGGGATGAAAGCAGATATGAAATAATTGAAAGATAAAAGTGCATAGAAGTTTGATGAATAAGAGATTCGCAAGTAAGAGACATATAGAGAAAAACAGATAGAGGCAGATATATCTTATAGAATAGAGAAATGTATTTAGATAACTTTATATAGAGAGAGGTTGATTGATACATAGACGGCTAGATTGATAGTTTTACAGATAGATATACTTAAATATGTTACTTCTCCTTTTTCTCATCTCTCTTTCTCTCTCTCTTTTCTCTTTCTCTCAATATCTTTTTCTCTCTTTTCTTATTTTTCCAGGATGACCACCTTCACAGCCTGGAGGTTAACGGTTCTCCTCTCCGCCTAGCATTGATTGACTCTGGTCCCGGCAACACTTGGAAGGTCGCAGTGACCTTGCCATCGGACCGGAGAATCGCTCTACTGGAGGTTACTCCAGACTCCGTCACACAGCTGGTGAGTGACGCACATTTTAAGAGACCCTATATTATTCAGGATTTTGACTTTGACTTTAAAGTCTGAAGTACCTGTATGTTTTTACTTTAGTGATCCCTAGATTACCAAAGTATTTGACTTTGACTTTAAAGTCTGAAGTTTTGTTTCTTTTCACTTTAAAAGACCACTAAATTACCTAAGATTTTGACTTTGACTTTAAAGTCTGAAGTTTCTGTTTGTTGTCACATCATTATCTTAACCGATTTAACAGCAGTTTTATCGAGTGACAGCACATTCCAGAAAGAAAAGAACTTGGTTTATTTTTATAGTGATATTAGTTCATGTCAACAGTCTTTATGTCTGTTTTTAAATGGATGGTTGCTCTATCGAGATGTGGGTTCGATCCCAGTCCCTACTATCTGCCCTCTATTATCTTTTCTAGTCTCCCGTCCAATTTGTCAGTCTTGAGTTAGATCTAGGCTTATTATTACCTTCACTATACTGCTTATTTCTTTCTTTTCATTTACCTGCATCTTTAGATCCTTAGATCTAGATTTGTATATCCCAGAATCTAGTGTTGTTGAATACATTCTTTAATTTCAGTAGTATATTTATTTCAGTCAAAGATGTATCTTCATATCAGATGGAAGCTAGTTTGTTTATGTCCTGTTAAAACATGGGCTTGGTCGTTCTTAGCGATTCATCTTCTTAGTCTTTTTAACCCGGCATGGAGGTCATTGTATTTTTCTGGATGAAGATGGCGCATGGCTAAATGCCTTTTCTTGTCTCGAGCAAACAAAAAAAATAATGGAATATCATTCACAGGACTGTCTCTCTACTATCCTATTAAGATACAGATATCATGGACCAGATTAATTAAAACATACAACAGACACAGGGCTGTCTCTCTACTATCCTATTAAGATACAGATATCATGGACCAGATTAATGAAAACAGACTCCACACACAGGGCTGTTGCTATACCCTCCTATTATGATACAGATATCAAGGACCAGGTTAATGAAAACAGACTCCACACACAGGGCTGTTGCTATACCCTCCTATTATGATACAGATATCATGGACCAGATTAACGAAAACAGACTCCACACACAGGGCTGTTGCTATACCCTCCTATTATGATACAGATATCATGGACCTGATTAATGAAAACAGACTCCACGCACAGGGCTGTTGCTATACCCTCCTATTATGCTACAGTTATCATGGACCAGATTAATGTAAACAGACAGCAGGCACAGGGGTGTTTCTGTACCTGGTATCCAGGATGCACCTGTATAAATATAACACAGGGGTGTTTCAACTTCTTATTAGTATACACACCAGACACAGAGATGTCTTTCTACGCAACTAGTGGGATACAGATATAGACATCATAATTATACAAGGGTATCTCTCCACTGTCCTTTGAAGACGCAAAAAAAAATATTCACACCTCTCTACTGATTGATTAGAATACTGACGTAGTTATATAGACTTTGCTGAACATTCAACCATTTCTCTGAAGATTAAAAAAAAAGTGTTCATTCTTTAAAGACAGGGGATAAGTTAAGAATTTCATTGTGCTATGCTCCGTCTCGTCTTACGACGTGTTGCGTTTGGAATTATTCCTAGCCGGTCAATATAATTAATGTTATGCTGTAGTGTAGGTTGATCACGTTAACAATTATAGTGGCACAGGCTTTTCAATCCAACTCGAGTAAAAGAAATCACAAGCCAGCCGAAATTGAACTAGTATACTTTAACTCTCAATGATTCCATGGTTTTTCCCCCTTTTGAAAATTTCAAGGCTGTTATACTTTATAAATGACTCCCATTTTATAAAGAAATGACCAATCAAGTCATATAACCTATCATTTTTTTCAGAAATGAATGCAGATTTAATTTTTGGGTATTTTTTGTAATTTCTGTATGTTTATTTAGAAAATTACATTTTATAATCAGAAAAATTTAAAAATTCAATCCGAAAAAAAACAAAAAAAAAACTTTCATTCACAAATTCAAAGAAGGAAAAAAACTCAATTTTGGATAAAAATAAAGACTTTATTGATTATAACATTCTTCAACATGTGTGGTATCACACCAAACAGTAAATTTTACAATATATCATATTTAGCATGCTTCAAAGGCACAAGAATTTATGTAAAAAAAAAGGAGAAAAAACTAGAGAAAAAGAACTTTTAGTCTCATAGCAGATTAAAACATGATTTAAATTACTTTCAAAAGTCAAAGATTGTCCTGGGTGTAAGGAAAAAGTGTTTACTTGTCCAGGAAAATTGTTTTTAGGAGAATTGAAATTTGAATTGAAAAAAAAAATAAAATAAAAAAGTGTTTTCCTGATTACAAAGCGATTGCACACATTCACTATGGTGATCTTCACTCATACAGTTTCTACCTGGCTGTAAACAATAAGGTTTTTTACAAAGAGAGCAAAAGAACCTAGTTTTCACCTTTGTTTTAGTAGTAAAACATAATTTATTGTTTTTTTTTTCTTAGAAATATAAGCTCTCACTGGATGTGCACTCTCAAACTTTTTCTTTTCTTTTTTTTTTTAAAAATTGGTACACTTTCATCATTCTACATCCCTCTTAACTGTCTAGTAAGCTCCATGGTAAAATCTAATTGATTATTTTGGCTATGCCATTTTAAATCTAGAATATCTGGATTTCTTCCTCTAAACTAATTAAAAAAATATACCAATTTACTCGACCAACGTAGGAATAAAGTTTTCTACCATTTATTTGTTTTTCTCAAAGTATTGTACTCACCTATTAGCTGATCTCACTTTTCTACTCCATTCATATGCTTGTTATAATCGATGAACATTATAACTCACCAACATCAACTTTCGCCCACCTTTTATACCGACTCTTTCTCTGCTTACCCATTCTCTCAGCATAGACATCGTCCATTCACACATATGTTCTATGAAAGTTTATTGTCATGAAAAAGACAAAAAGAAAAGAAAATCAACAGGCCTGAGGAAATTGTTCAAATCTTGTCTGGTGTAATCATCAGGCAACTCTCTGAGGCTGAAACAGTGAAAGGGTGGCACTGGGGTGGATTGGTCATGGTCCAGGCGTTGTTGTTCTTCTGTAGCGGCCAGTTGTTTTTTCATTTCATGGTTAAATAACGGTAGACGTTTTGTATCTTTCAAACATGGCGTTGTTTATGATCCTCTTGCTGTGGACGAGTTATATCAAGCAATTTTTGGGTTGTGGTTTCAGTTACTTTATTTCATTCTAAGACTAACAGATCAAGATGTCTGAGAGACTTGTGTGATGAGAAGAGTTACCTGGCCCTGAGTGTCTGGTTGTGTCCTCCACAGACCTCCATACAGACGTCCGGTCTGTGCTACGCTATAACAGCGGTAGACACCGCGACCCTGGCTGTAGGGTACCATGATCATCCAGGGATTGACATGATTGACATGACGGGCCGCGTCCTGCGTCGATTAGGTAAGTCTCTAGACACGCAAAATTTATAGCTCTCTCAAAATCTCTTTGATTTGTGCCTTTGGTTTGTGTTTTGTGTGCGTGTGTTTTCTACTGCTTTATTGATCTTAAAACATTTGCTATATTTTTTTTCGAATCTGTTTTTCTTCGATGACATCTCTAAGATGTTTTGCTTTTTTGTGCCCTTCTTTTTGTAAATTACTCATTATGTGGAATAAGAGCGAAGAGTTTCTTTTTTGTGCACTAAGTTGATGCCACCCTTATTTTAACCCATACGTTAAAATCTCGATACTAAAACTTTATAGAAGGAATATGTCCAACGATGGTCGCTCTGGGTTAATCAATATATCTGTTACTGTCTCAAACTACAAATGATATCTCTGTTTGCTTCTCTCTCTCGATCTGTCTCCCTCCCTGTCTCTCTCTGTCGATTTCTCTCTCTCTCTCTCTCTCTCTCTCTCTCTCTCTCTCTCTCTCTCTCTCTCTCTCTTTCTCTTTTTTTATCTATCGCCATCGCTTGCCCCTCCGTCCCACTAGTAATTTAAAAGAAAAAACAATAAGAAACGGGTGAAAATGGAAACAAGAGCAAAAATATAATACAGAAGTTAAGAGGCAATGAGAAAGTAAGCAGGTGAATACCTCACTTTCCTCATCACTGCGGCCATTCAGCAACGATCAAAAAACTTTCAAAAACAGACAATTTTTTCTTTCCTGAATTTCACGCAAAAAAATTGACTTCATGAGCTGCACAAAAACAATAATGCAGAAAATAAAACATCAGAAAAAAATATTATAAATAAAAAAAATGCTTATTCGGGGCGAAAAACTAAAACTTTCCCAAAAACACTTTACAAAATTATAACACCATAGCCATAAGCCATCTTCTACACCAAACTTTTAACAAGGGCTATAGCCCATATTCCAGACCACACTGTTAACGATGTTAATATCATAGAAGTATAGCCAGAGCTAGAGCCTATCTTGCAGACAACACTATTAATAATGTTAGCAGCATACCCACAGCCCATCGTGCAGACCATATTATTAACAATGTTAGCACCATAGCAACAGCCCATCTTCCAGATCACCTTATTAACAAGGTTAGCAGTATTACCAGAGCCCATTTTCCAAACCTCAATATTAAAATGTTAGCAGCATAGCCACAGCCCATCTTCCAGGCCACACTATTAGGAATGTTAAAAGCATAGCCAAAGCTAATCTTCCAGACCAAACTGTTAACAATAATAGCACCATAGCCACAGCCCATCTTCCAGACCATAGTAATAACAGTGTTAGCAGTATAGTTACAGCTCATATTGCAGACCATACTATTAAAAATGTTAGTAGCATAGGCAGAGCCCATCTTCAAGACCACACATTAACAATTTTAGCAGCATTCTCAGAGCCTATCTTTCAGAACACACTATTAACCATGTTTGCAGTATAGCCATAGTCCATCTTCCAGACCATAATACTAATAATGTTAGCAGCATAGCCGTAGCCCATCTTCCAGACCAAACTATTAACAATGTTAGAAGCATAGCCACAGCCCATCTTCCAGACCATACTATTAACAATGTTAGCAGCATAGCCACAGCCAATTTTCCAGACCATACTATTAACAATGTTAGCAGCATAGCCACAGCCCATCTTCCAGACCATACTATTAACAATGTTAGCAGCATAGCCAAATCCCATAATTCAGACCATACTATTAACAATAATAGGACACAACCACAGCCTATCTTTCTAACCATATTATTAACAATGTGAAAAGCATAGCCACAGCCCATCTTTAAGACCACAATATTCATAACGTTAGCAGCATAGCCAGAGCCTATTTTCCGGATCAAATTTTTAAATATTTTAGCAGCATAACCACAGCCCATCTTCCAGACCACACTGTTAACAATGTTAGAAGCATAGACAGAGCGAATCTTCCAGACCATACTATTGAGAATGTTAGCAGCATAGCCACAGCCCAGTTTCCATACCAAACATTTAACAATGTTAGCAGCATAGCCACAGCCCATCGTCCAGGCCACACTATTAAGAATGTTAGAAAACTAGGCAGAGCCCATCTTCCAGGCCACACTATTTAAAATGTTAGCAGCATAGACATAGCCCATCTTCTAGACCACACTATTAACAAATTTAGCAGCATTGCCATAGCCAATCTTTCAGACCACACTATTAACAATTTTAGCAGCATAGCCACAGGCAATCTTCCAGACCATACTATTAACAATGTTAGCAGCATAGCCAAAGTCCATATTTCAGACCATACTATTAACAATGTTAGCAGGACAGCCACAGCCTTTCTTTCTGACCAAACATTTAACAATGTTAACAGCAGAGCCAAAGCCCATATTCCACACCATACTATTAACAATGTTAAAAGCATAGCCACTGCCCATATTTCAGACCACATTATTAATAACGTTAGTAGCATAGCCAAATCCTATTTTCCGGATCACCTTTTTAAATATATTAGCAGCATAAACACAGCCCATCTTTCAGACCACACAGATAACAATGTTAGCAGCATAGACAGAGCGAATCTTCATGACCATACTATTAACAATGTTAGCAGCATAGCCACAGCCCATCTTCCAGACCATACTATTAACAATGTTAGCAGTATAGCCAAAGCCAATATTCCAGACCATACTATTAACAATGTTAGCAGTATAGCCAAAGCCCATCTTCCAGACCACACTATTAACAATGTTAGCAGCATAGCCACAGCCCATCTTCCAGGCCACATTATTAAGAATGTTAGAAGCATAGCCACAGTCCATCTTCCAGACCAAATTATTAACAATGTTAGCAGCATAGCCAGAGCCCATCTTTTAGACTACAGTAATAACAATATTAGCACCACACTAAGAGCCCATCTTCGAGACTTTACAATTTACAATGTTAACATCATAGCGATAGTCCATCTTCGAGACCATCTTATTAACAATTTTTAAAGCATAGCATGCGCCCATCTTCCAGACCATTCTAGTAACAATGTTCCCATCATATCCAGAGCCCATCTTCCAGACTATACTATTAACAATGTTAACAAGATAACCACAGCCCATCTTTCAAACCAAACTATTAATAATGTTAGCAGCAAAGCCACAGCCCATCTTCCATTTCATACTATTAACAATGTTAGTAGCATAGCCACAGCCCATCTTTCAGACCATAGTATTAACAATGTTAGCAGCATAACTACATCCCTCCTTCCAGACCACACTATTAAAACTATTAGCAGATTAGCCACAGCTCATTTTCCAGGCCACACTATTAACAATATTAGCACCATACCCAGAACCCATCTTCGAGACTTTACTATTAACAATGTTAACAGCATAGCCATAGTCCATCTTCCAGACCATACTATTAACAATATTTGAAGCATAGCCAGAGCCCATCTTCCAGACCATAATAGTAACAATGTTAACTGGATAGCCACAGCCCATCTTCCAGACCAAACATTTAACAATGTTAGCAGCATAACCAGAGCCTATCGTACAGACCACACTATTAAAAATGCTAGCAGCATAGCCAGAGCTCTTCTTCCAGGCCACACTATGAAGAATGTTAGAAGCAAAGCCACAGCCCAATTTTCAGATTATACTATTAACAATGTTAGCAGCATAGCCACAGCCCATCTTCCAGACTATACTATTAACAATGTTCCCATCATAGCGACAGCCCATCTTCTAGACCATACTATTAATAATGTTAACAGGATAGCCACACTCCATCTTTCAAACCATGCTATTAACAATGTTAGCAGCATAGCCCAGCCCATCTTCCAGACCATATTATTAACTATGTTAGCAGCATAGCCACAGCCCATTTTCCAGACCAAACATTTAACAATGTTAACAGCATAGCCATAGTTCATCTTCCAGACCATACTATTAACAAGTTTTGCATCACAGCCACAGCCCATGTTCCAGACCATACTATTAACAATGTTAGCAGCATAGCTACAGCCTATCTTCCAGACCATACTATTAACAATGTTGGCAGCTTAGCCAGAGCCCATCTTCCAGACGATACTATTAACAATGTTAGGAGCATAGCCACAGCCCATCTTCTAGACCATACTATTAACAATGTTAGCAGTATAACCACAGCCCATCTTCCAGACCATACTGCTAACAATATTAGCATCGTATCCAGAGCCCATTTTCCGGACCACATTTTGAACAATATTAGCAGCATAGGCACACCCCATCTTTTAGACCACACTTTAAACAATGTTAGCAGCTTAGCCAGAGCCATCTTTCAGACCATATTTTTAACAATGTTAACATCATAGCCATAAAACATCTTACAGGATCTGATAACTTTAGTCTCCACAGTAAAGAAACCCACTTGATTCACACTCTATTGACAGCCAAATCACAAGACATCGATGGCAACTGGCAGATATCGTTTCCTATAGAGATAGATCTTTACTAAACACATATATTCTACATGTAGCTGTGCAACTAGAGTCGGATCAGACGGTACCCTCCCCGTATGTCAATAAACTCAGAGTATGGAGACTCAGGACACAGGTTATTTGTACGTCCAGAATGGGGTTGACCACTACCCTCCCGGTATGTGATTATTAACATAGTATTGAGACTCAGGACACAGGTTATATGTGTGTCCAGAATGGGGTTGACCGCTAACCTCATGTCAATAATGTCATAGAATCGAGACTCATGACAAAGGTTATCTGCATCCAGAATGGGGTTGACCGCTACCATCCCCGTATGTCATTATTCTCAAAGTATCGACACTCAGGACACAGGTTAGCTGTGTGTTTAGAATGGAGTTGACCGCTTCCCTCCCCTTATGTCATTATTTTCAAAGAATTGAGACTCAGGACCCAGGTTAGCTGTTCGGCCAAAGTCAGATATGCCGCTACCCACCACACATGTTATATTGACACTCAGGTCAGCTCGCAAGATTTGATGGTGTGAAAGACTGGAAGCGAGAGAGATGTGACGAAAGCTTATTTTACCTCCCTTGTAGCGAATGTGAAATGAGAGAAAGAGAGAGAGGGAATAAATGGACGAAAGAGAGATATACTAATATCAAGCTAGAGTAAAATTATTATGACTCTACCTTATGAGACAAATTTGTTAGCTTATTCACAACATTATTGTTCCATGAAATGGATATCATGCTTTACACTGACTACACCACCAGTGTCTGTGATACATATCGTTGCTTTTAACCAGTAAAAACTAGTAGAACAACAACCAAAATTTTATAGAAAGTTAGCTTAAGAGTCACAGAAATGACGAAGAGAGCAATATACTTATATTTATAACTATGTAACTATGCACAAACAAAATAGAGTACACATTATGCTACAGGGAAAATTTTTAGCCAGCAATGTGAGAGAAAGAGAGGGAGAAAGAGAGGGTAACTAAATAGTGAAATTATAAATATAGGAAAAAGAAAGATAGGATATCAGTGAGAAATACAGATACTCAGAAAGAGATAAAAAAAACAGAAAGAAAAAAAATGAGTTAATGAGAGTGAGAGAGAGAGAGAGTCAGACAGACTGACAGACAGACAGACAGACACAGATCGAAACAGAGGGAGAAAGAGAGAGTAATTAAATAGTGGCATTATATTCATAAGAAAGAGATTTATAGGAATTCAGTGAGAATTACAGGTACTCAGAAAGAGACAAAAATGATAAAGAAAAAAAAATGAGTTAATGAGAGAGACAGAGAGAGAGAGAGAAAGAGTGAGAGAGAGAGTGAGAGAGAGAGTGAGAGAGAAAGAGAAAGAGTGAGAGAGAGAGAGAGTGGGAGAGAGAAAGAGTGAGAGAGAGAGTGAGAGAGACAGAGAGAAAGACAGACAGACAAAGGTCGAAACAGAGGGCGAAAGAAAGTTTGAGAGAATGATTGTTGCCGCTATCTAAAGTAAAAAAAAAATACCTGTGATTACAAATCAACACAATTTTACCCACCCCTATAATCATTTAGGTATACTTTGTAATAAATGAGAAACGTGTTTTCTTCTCCCATCTCCCCCGTTATATTAATCTACATGTAGCGATATTCTTCCACTTGCACCTGCTTCTTCTTCTGCACTTCTCTAATTTGGGGACAAAAAGTACAGGGAAGCAAAAATAGGACTGAATCATATACAGAACTTAGGGGACGATAATCATTGAGAGAATATTGTTGGAAACTTCATGTAACTTTTGAGAAGATAAAAAACGAACAATAATGGCATGAGTTTACTCAAGAACTTATGGGACAACAAATATACGTAACTAATGGAATAGTTACATAAATGAACTTAAGCTACGATGGAACTTTTACTTTTGTAGCATAGGAGGCCTACATTTTTGGATTATAAGTTCAGGATACTCGAAGAGAGAAAATGCATTTTTTTTTCTAATCTAAAAGCAAAACCAGTAATTTTGCAAAATTTAGTAGACGATATGCATAAAACTGTGATAATAAATAGAACTTAGTAAACACAGATTTAAAGAAATATCAACATATGTTCATATAAAGATGGTAAATTATGGGCAGGCTATGTTTTGAACTGCATCTCTCCTTCACTCTCAGGTCAATCGTTACATCCACGGTACATGACAGTCACGCAGGACGGGTGTTTGTTCATGTCTACCCGGGACAACAAAGTGGCTAAAGTGAGGATTGAAGACAGTCAGATAATTTTCAACAAAACAGGTTTGTCAGCACTAAGGGAACAGCACTGCACTGAGATATTATGAAATAATGGTCTTAAAAATATTCCCATACCGGTCTTTTCATGGCACATATATATATATATATATATATATATATATATATATATATATATATATATATATATAACTTAGTTTCTGGTTGTTAGAGATACAACGTTATCACTTTTCGATCTTTTAATCAATTAATCGTGTGTTTTAGTTTTTCTAAGTGTGTCTCGTCCACCCTTTTTGAGGGTTCCTATCAGTTACAATACATCAGTTCATTCGTAATTTTGTTCATTGGTTTTGTGTGTTTTGGGTTCATTTGATTATATAACTATTCAGTATTTCTATCATTTTATCTCTTTTTTTAATCTAGCTATTGCTCATTGTATCTTTACTTATGGTCTATCTGGCTTTTTTATCTTCCCAACTATCATGTTCTATATCTTTATCTAATTAGCCAACAACTAGTACATCGACATTTTCGTTTGCTTTTTTTTTTCAATTTTACAAAGATAAAAATACACACTCAAAAGTAAAATTTCTTTTTAACCAATTCACAACTAAGACCGGAAGAGAAAATGACCTTCTAGATACTGATATCTCTGCTAAAAAACAATGGCCGCCCAAGATTATACAAGGTGCTGCTCACAAAAACGGAAATTGCTAAAAAAAAAAAAACATCAATGACTGGTAAACCTATAAAATTTCTGAAAGGAAATAAAATAACTTTTCTCGTGATAGTGAAGCCAACAATTTGTACCTGCAATATGATGAACGAGAGTGGAAAGAAGTTGACCAGAAAAATAGTAAGGAAAGAAAAAAAATATGGAAGTTTGAATTTCAACAGCCAATTTCAATATTCTACACAAAAAATAGACGCATAGTGTCATAAATGAAAGAAAGATAAATTATTACTCATTCTAACAAGAACAAAGCCTTTGCAAAACATGAACTAGAACCCGAGTAATAGCAAAATGAAAAGATCAACCTTTAGATCTAAATCCAGTGTTTTGGGGAAAAAATGAAAACACTCTTCAAATTGCTGTAATTTTTTTTCTGACTAAAAATCCTGAGCGTAGAATAAAAGTTTAAGTATATTTTTTAGCTTTACAATGGTGCAAACATTTTGCAAATACCTGCTCCAGAAGCTAAGTTATGGCAAAATGAAATTAACAACCTCTCTAAGCAAAACCAACGTTTTTCGGCAAAAAAAAAACAAAACATTGCATTTCTGAACAATGTAACTATTTTACAGGCTGAAAAGTTAATGTGAAGCAATAAAGTGTTTATTACATTTACTCAGCTCTCCTATGGTAACAAAATTATCTGAATAGTTGCCCTGGAAACTGAGTTATGGCAAAATGAAAAGATCAGAACGGAAAAAAATCAACATTTTACACTTCAAAGGTTGAGGACGTAACATTTTTTTCAAGCTAAAAACTCAAACTGCAGTAATGCTTTTTAGCACTTTTTAAAGCTTCAGAATGATGTAAAAATTGTGTGAATATCTACCCAAGAAGTTGAATACTTGAAACACGTCAATTCAGTCAGAATTTGTCAGAACGACAATCTTTTCGGAATAAGTAAAATTGGACGCTGAACAAAATAGAAAATAATCCAACAGGCGTTACAATAAGTAATAATTGTAGACTTCGATGACAATGGCTAAATGAATTATATTGACAACTTGGCATTACGGCAATCAATATGTGAAATGAAAAAAAAATTGAAAAATTTGTAACGCAAAATTGCGGCAGGGAAATTAAACAACAGGTATGTGCCAAAATAATTATTATAATACTCACTCAGTCACTGCTAATTTAGAAAAAAATACTAAGTTCTTATGTCTAAATCAAGTAAATGCCAACTTACCGATACTGCCAAAATCCATACACGTTCACAACTGCATTTCAAAATTTAGCTGCAGCAATACAAGATCATGTTTTACAGTTCAACTGTAGTAAATCTTTAGATCAAATTTCACAGTTCAGGTGCAGACAATTTTAAAACCACATTTCACAGTTCAAGTGCAATGAATTGCTAGATTATATTTAACAGTTCAGGTCCAGTAAAAGAGATTTTATATATAAAATGTCAGACTGCAGTTTTGAAAAATGAACATCCTCTCCCCTCTGAGCTGATGGACTTAAGACCGACACAGAGAATTAACTACATGGCCTCATTAGAAAGGATGTTTGATGAAGGTGAAATAAATGCTGATGCGGAAAAAATTGGTGATGTCCGTGCACTGGATGAAGATTTGCATAGTCATGCGCTTCTGGTAGTCTTCCAAGCACTTCTTGTGAATTGGCACTTCACACACTCTGCACCTGCTGGTGGTGGTCTTCCAGGCACTGCTTGTGAATTGGGACTTCACACACTCTGCACCTGCTGGTGGTGGTCTTCCAGGCACTTCTTGTGAATTGGGACTTCACACACTCTGCACCTGCTGGTGGTGGTCTTCCAGGCACTTCTTGTGAATTGGGACTTCACACACTCTGCACCTGCTGGTGGTGGTCTTCCAGGCACTTCTTGTGAAATGGGACTTCACACACTCTGCACATGCTGGTGGTGGTCTTCCACGCACTTCTTGTGAAATGGGACTTCACACACTCTGCACCTGCTGGTGGTGGTCTTCCAGGCACTTCTTGTGAATTGGGACTTCACACACTCTGCACATGCTGGTGGTGGTCTTCCACGCACCTCTTGTGAATTGGGACTTCACACACTCTGCACCTGCTGGTGGTGGTCTTCCAGGCACTTCTTGTGAAATGGGACTTCACACACTCTGCACCTGCTGGTGGTGGTCTTCCAGGCACTTCTTGTGAATTGGGACTTCACACACTCTGCACATGCTGGTGGTGGTCTTCCACGCACTTCTTGTGAAATGGGACTTCACACACTCTGCACCTGCTGGTGGTGGTCTTCCAGGCACTTCTTGTGAAATGGGACTTCACACACTCTGCACCTGCTGGTGGTGGTCTTCCACGCATCTCTTGTGAAATGGGACTTCACACACTCTGCACATGCTGGTGGTGGTCTTCCAGGCACTTCTTGTGAAATGGGACTTCACACACTCTGCACCTGCTGGTGGTGGTCTTCCAGGCACTTCTTGTGAATTGGGACTTCACACACTCTGCACCTGCTGGTGGTGGTCTTCCAGGCACTTCTTGTGAATTGGGACTTCACACACTCTGCACATGCTGGTGGTGGTCTTCCACGCACCTCTTGTGAATTGGGACTTCACACACTCTGCACATGCTGGTGGTGGTCTTCCACGCACCTCTTGTGAATTGGGACTTCACACACTCTGCACATGCTGGTGGTGGTCTTCCACGCACTTCTTGTGAAATGGGACTTCACACACTCTGCACCTGCTGGTGGTGGTCTTCCAGGCACTTCTTGTGAATTGGGACTTCACACACTCTGCACCTGCTGGTGGTGGTCTTCCAGGCACTTCTTGTGAATTGGGACTTCACACACTCTGCACCTGCTGGTGGTGGTCTTCCAGGCACTTCACACACTCTGCACCTGCTGGTTTTGGTCTTCCAGGCACTTCACACACTCTGCACCTGCTGGTGGTGGTCTTCCAGGCACTTCTTATGAATTGGGACTTCATACACTCTGCACCTGCTGGTGGTGGTCTTCCCACGCAAGCCGTTTGCCTCACACTCGTGGCAGACCTTGTACAAGCTGTCACGCTGTGTGTAGAGTGTGTGGTGCTGATTCCCTGGGCGGGGCTGGTGCAAGATGGGTGGTTGGCGCTTGGCCGTCACCCCAAAAGTGAGCTCGTCAGATAAGTTTTAAACAAAAGATTTAAATGTTGGCCAGCTGTTTTTGATGAACTCAAAATTTGAGTCCTTTGCCAACATATACGCGTTGTGGACACTAACTGCCATCAGATACACAAAATCCGGCGCCACCATTTCCTGGTTCTTTGAGGAAAAAAAGAAATAATTATAAGTTACATGAAAAATATTATTAGTAATAAATGTGACTTAAAAAAATTGCACGCATAAATTATCAATACTTGGTTTTACAATAATGTTGTCTCATATTTGCACATAATGAATTGAAAAAAAAAATTACAAACAATGCGACAGCAATTAGAAAAAAAAATCTTGCTTCTAAATTTTATCCATTGTTTACTTGACATTCAAGATAAAAATCCATGATTTTCAGATTATTTTTCTGTTACCCTTTATTGACATCTAATTTTGAAAAATATGGCACTGATTCTCTAAACAAAGCTACAGAAAGTTAGTTAGAAACAAAACATTACTTGTGATTCTGCATGTAGTAACCAATCATCTGATTAGTCAGGTCCACTCCCATCATGTAGCTCTGATAATCAGAGAGGTGTCTCCCACTTTTCCGATTCACAGTTCCCCTCAGCTAAGGGTCATGAAAGTTTATGTCTTTATGTCCTGCCAAACACAAAAAGTCAGGTTTCCCGCCTGAGCACTCTGGTGCTGGGGTTTCTCTAGACGCACCCTCTTAGGCGGGAGCTCTGAAGAGAGAAACTTTCTGTTAGCCCTCACTGTGCCGCAACCTCCATCCCCTAAAACGGCGAATTCTCGGAAAAGGGGCACACCAGTATAGAAGTTGTCCATGTAGACGCGCATTCCAGTGTGGTGCAATGGCTACAAGAACTTCACCACTCGGTGAGCCAGGCTCTGCTCCTGCCCAGCTTCTCTACCGGTGTAAACCTGAAAGCTGTGATAATAAGCAAGATATAGAGAACAAAATGTGATAATTAGAACCAAAGAAAAAAAGAATCAATATGTGTTGAATTTTAAATACAAAATATAACACTTATAGAAAAATAGGAAAAAGCAATATACAGTTATATTTTAGAAATGAAATTTAGATAAAAAAATTGAACGAAATATTTGTTTTTCATATTATTGTTAACACCTAGCTTCTAAGAAACTATAATACTCTCAAAATGGTAGATTTGAAAACAGTAATATCTTGTTTACTTGCCCATGTACCCTGTGGTTCTTCACTCAAGGCCCATATCTTTATTCCCCACTTGATGGGCTTTACTGGGAGATACTGGCGGAATGCCAGGCGGCCCTTGAATTTGACCATGGATACATCGATACTCACGTCACGGTACGGTGTAGAGTTCTCTTGAAAACATGGTTAAGGTGAGTTATCATAGGGCGCAGCTTAGCCAGCTTGTCCGGATTTTCACCCTGCGGCGCATAGTTGTTACCCAAGTGAAGGTAACGCCAGATGATCATAAATCGATCACGAGGCATGACCTGAGCAAAGGCTGCGGTGTACAGACGGTTGAAGGTCCTCCAATAGTCTGAGAACACCTTGCACTGAAATATGCCCATGGCTAATATGAGACCTAACAAAAAAAAATCACGTGCTGTACATGATTTGATTTTAGCTGCGGAGTCATCATAAATTTCCATTTGTCAACTGCTCTGGATATTTCTAAAATGAATTTGACGCAGCAAACAACATGGACAAATTGATGGATCAAACTAAACAAAAAAATAATGTGTTTTCATACATAAAAAAAACTGAAGAGAGGGATGACGATTGATTTCTTTACGTCTACAATCAGTTACAAGGCTGGTCCCAACACTAAGAGACAATTTTATTTTACTTGCTGCTACATACAGACAAAGCAAGGATACAAGGACTTCTGCCTCAATCGGTCACATTGTACTGACACTGACCCAACCAGTAGGAAACAAGTTTTCGGCCTGCTCACATATATATATATATATATATATATATATATATATATATATATATATATATGTTCCTTCTAATCGTTATTGATAAATACATGTATATGTGTGTTATGGTTTATAACACGCATATATATACCTTTGAATTACACTTGCTTTAGTGTTTTTCGAATTCATTTCTGATTTTTCTTTGAAATAAATGCATTTCCCCAATTGTCTCTGTCCTTTCTTCCATGCCTAACATCCTCAAGCTGAGTCTCATTTTAAACCGCATTTGATTCTTTTCCCTCTTTAAACCTTTATTTTCATTTTCGTTTGTGAATGTTCCACTCCATAACCGGTTGGTTCACCTGTCTGTACAGTTCAAGAGATAGAGAAACCTGCTGGTGTCGCCACTCTCCAAGACGGGTGGTTTGTTGTCTCAGACTTGAGGACCCGCTCTCTCCATCTGGTCACACCAGACGGTCGCTGGGACAGAGAGCTGTGGAGACATCCTCGTGCCTCTAGCTTTAATGATTGGCTGTGGGGTGTGAGCGTGAATGGTGGTGTGTGTGTGGCTGTTACCTGGAGGGGTGAAACACATGTATTTGATATCTCTTACTCACACATGCATTTATTGTTGACTAAGACTCTTTATGTGTGTATGTGACAACTTCTTGAGTCTTTGCACATTCTGGATTGTTTTTATCTTAAAATGTTTTTGTCAAGCTGTGATATTTTGGTAATTTTTGAAATTTACAATCGATGTTGATAAAGGAATTTATTAACTCGTTTGCTTTGTAACTATCTTGTAAATGTCATTGACATATACATTTTTCTTTCTCTAAGCTGTTTTCTTGAAGAGATATGTTACCTTCAGTGGATATAAAGCCTTAAATGTTTTCGTAATTCATTGAACCACGGGGCCAGCGTAGAGATTCTCTAATCCTGTGAGTCCGTAGTCTGTTATGGCCTGTAAACAATATGAAAATTATTGTTTCGTTCTGGTCATTTTAGGGATACCAGGAATTATTTTCCTTTTTCCTCATTTTTTTAAGTCATTGACAGTAATATCTCATGACTGACCTCTTCCTAATAAAATCTTAGGAGTTCAATGTCTCTTCAAATGAAGAGAGTAGAATATTATAACTGGAGTCGGACTAAGTCTGTGAAAGTGATTTACGATGACTGGAGTGTTCCTGAGAAAATTTTATATTTTTATGGTATCTTCAGTCTGTGAAAATTATTTACAAGGATTATCTATTTTATGTATTAATGAAATATTAAAAAAATAGAACAAGTCATTTTTGACATAGCTCCTTGTACATAGATTTTTACTCTAATTCTGTAAAATCGAGTGTATTTAGACTATGAATTGTCGATTAAAAATGACGCAGATTTTTCTATCAAATTGGAAGATTTTCGTCGTTTTATCCAATGACTGTATCCCAACACAACTTCCACATTTATATATCATCTGTATTAGTGACGTATGACTCCCTTGAATTGTATGACTGTATACACGCTCATTTCTGTTTATCTGTAACAAACGTCTAAACTTCATTTAACGTGAAAGATATCTTGTGACTAATCTTTGACCCAATAATATGTAACTGAAAATTGATTTTTATTTTGAGATTGATTTGTTTTTTTTTAATAAATACTTCACCTAATTACTATGTATATATGATTCTTAAAACTATCTTTATTACTTTTTGCATGTGACGCTATATCACAATACTTTTCTTTCAGTTTATCAAAAAACCTCTTACTGTTTCTTCTGTCTCAATAAAGGCTTTTCTTTGCACCTGATACATGTTGATCATAACAAAGTTATATAAAGCCTCACAGAATATTCTTATATTTCTGTTTCATTCCTTATCACTTGCTCAAAGAGCAGAAACTAACTGCAAGTTTGTTATTTATATCCTTTTTTAACAATTGTACATTTACAGTGGCTTTTTATCCTGTTTATTATTTTTCACAACTATTAAAATTATTTAAGCTCCCCGGTGGAAAAAAAAAGAAATGTATACCTTTATTTCATCATAATAACTTAAGCACTGATTTTTTTTCTTTATACTATATAACCCGAATTGTAGGAAAGTAAACGAATTATAAACATGAAAAATAAGTCTTATAACTTGGATAATACTGTTTTGAGGTTTTTTTTAAATGGAATATCTGGGTGATAACATTTACGAGATTTTTTTAAAGCATGGTATAAACGAATTTAAGCATTTTTCTGTATGACTTCGATTTGTCTTCCATGAGAGTGACTCTACACATAAAGTGATGGCGCAAAACAAAAAATAACGGAATTAGTGTTCAATAAAGAGTATTTATTACTCTGAAAAGTGTTGTGTCTGTTTTATGAAAATCGCACATAGCAATCATTGTATTTTGATGAAGTAAAGCAAGTCAAAAATTTTAAACTTACTTTTTCTATCTTTTTACAATCTGACCCATGGTGTTGGCAACAGAGTTGTGAAAAAAAAGCCCGTTGTATCTTTATTATGTTAATATTCCTCACGAACAGTAATATCAAACGACAAAAAAACTCACATGACCCAAGCACAATGTAAAATAATACAAGAAGGAAATGGAAAACTACCGATTCATGCATATTGTTGATCAATTTTATTAAAACTTTATAAATATAGAAAGGAAA
This sequence comes from Elysia crispata, assembly GCA_033675545.1. Classification (NCBI taxonomy): domain Eukaryota; kingdom Metazoa; phylum Mollusca; class Gastropoda; family Plakobranchidae; genus Elysia; species Elysia crispata. The sequence continues at coordinate 30,937 of JAWDGP010001267.1, read as the reverse complement.
GGATGGAAATACACTATTGTAAAAAATTAGTCTTTAACGTCTTCATCAAAAATAATCAGTGAGAGGAAAAATATACTTTTTTTTTAAATATTAAAGAAAAAAGGAACACCGAAAAACTATTAAAATAAGATCAAACTAAAGTTTATGAATTAAATAGACGAGAACACCAGCAAAACTTAATATGCATAATGCAATTAAAAAAAAAAGGATTTGCACTAGTGAAACTCGCAAAATATAGATCAACATACGTGTAAAAAAAGTACCATAGGAGATAGGTAAGTGAGGTAAGGGTAAAACAAAAATTGTTTTGCAATTTAAATTGGTATGAAAGAAAAAGAATAATAATAAACATCAACAAATATAGGAATTAACGTACGGAAAAAAATAAAAATAAAACACCACCACCACCACCACGAACAACAACAACAGCAACAAATATAATAACAAAACGTATGTCTCAAGGAATTTGGAGGAGCATAAACCTTAACCCTTTTATAACAAGATTATACAAAGCTTGTGTGTCACCAGTTGAGGATTTAAAGCTTCGAACTTAAAGAAAGATATTTTTCATTAGAAATCAGAACAGGAAGACTTTTTTCGGGAAAATTCAGCAAAAAAGACACAAAACTTATGTTCTTTTTAGCTTTACAGTTTTCTGCATCAACAAAAATACACACTGTGTTGGGATATAAACTTTTGGGGAATAGGAAGACTTTTATATATTTTATAAGACAAAAAGGTAACTCCAGAGAGTGAGACACAAAGAGAGAAAGAGAGAGAGAGAGGGGGGAGACCAACAGGGATGGAAAGAATGGAAGGGGATAAACAAGAAAGAGAAAAAAAAAGTTATAACTATTAATATAGAGAAAGAGAGATTAAGCATTGAAAAAAAGAAAAGTGACTTAAACACAAGAGAGAGAGAGAGAGAGAGAGAGAGACAAAAAGAAAAAAAGAAATAACCATATATAGGCATAGGGTTGACATGGTAATATACTGACCTTAAAGCTAAAAAAAATACATTGAAAAAGCAAAAAAAATGAGGCGAACAAGAGAGAGTGATAGAGATAGAGCGAGAGAAACAAAAAGAGAAAGAGGGTTAGTGTGAAATAAGAAAATTAGAAAGAAATGAAAGAACTATGGTCACAAATTTAAAGTGTAAGATTGAGTAATATACGGAAATACAAAAAGGACATAAATATATAAAATATATAGAAAATATGAGTAGAGAGGATTAGGGAGAAAGAGGGACAGACAGAGAGACAACGAGTGGGAAATAGAGCCAGGGAGAGGTAGAGATGGGTTGTGATAGAGAAACCCGAGAGGGTGAGTGGGCGATAAAGAAAGAACCAGAGAGGGTCTTAAAAGAAACAGTCACTTAACTTTTTTAATTACAGGACATAAATGGAAAATATAAAATAATTTAACTTGTAAATGTTTCACCTTTAATGTTGCTATATCAGATTGTGTATAAAAAAGAAACGACTTTCACAGATTATACTTAGAACATCTTCATGTTATAAAGATTGAGAGTGCTGAGAAAAAGAAATGACTTTCACAAATTATATTTAGAACATCTTTGTGTTACAAAGAAGATTGAGGGTGATGAGAAAAAGAAATGACTTTCACAAATTATATTTAGAACATCTTTGTGTTACAAAGAAGATTGAGAGTGCTGAGAAAAAGAAATGACTTTCACAAATTATATTTAGAACATCTTTGTGTTATAAAGAAGATTGAGAGTGCTGAGAAAAAGAAATGACTTTCACAAATTATATTTAGAACATCTTCATGTTATAAATAAGATTAAGAGTGCTGAGCTCAGGCTGTACAAGCGAGTGTTTGGGGGAGGGGCAGAGCGCAGAATGTTTCTAAGCTCCAACAGTGCCGTGGCTAACAGATCAAAAACATAAACATAGCAAACGCTGCAGCTCGATGGGGAAATCCAAAGTGGGCTCCTGCGTCTTTTCACTTCATTACAGCTAGATTACGCGGCTTGAGATCTTTGCTGGTTTGTACCCCGTATTTTTGTTTTACTTTATTTATATGATTATATAGCTGGTGTAGGCCCCCATTTCTTCTATCATCTGCTTAGTTTAAAAAATCAAATGTATTTTTTTTTCTAAACCTTCATTGCATCAACTATAGCTAAGAAGGTCAGTCTTTGCTGCAAACTTATAACGATAAGGTGAGACCAGAAGACAGCTGTCTGTGGTGGTTGTAGAGAGAAACTTTGTACTATAAAAGATAAAAAAAATCAGCCTGATTCAGTTATGTGTGACGCTAGGAGAGAGAAAGGCAGAGAGAGATAGAGTGAGGAGGAGAGGGTGAGAGAAAGAGAAGGAGAGAGATAGAGTGAGGAGGAGAGGGTGAGATAAAGAGAGGGAGTGAAAAGGAGAAGGAGAAAGTAATATGAAGAGAGGAGGGGAGAGAGAGTGAGGAGGAGAGGGTGATAGAAAGAGAGGGAGAGAGAGAGTGAGGAGGAGAGGGTGATAGAAAGAGAGGGAGAGAGAGAGTGAGGAGGAGAGGATGAGAGAAAAAGAGGGAGAGAGAGAGTGAGACGGAGAGGATCACAGAAAGGGAGGGAGAGAGATGAAGGGAGGAGGAGAGAGAGAGAAAGACAGAGACAGAGAGAGAGACAGAGAGGGTGATAGAAAGAGAAGGAGAGAGAGTAAGGAGGAGAGGGAGAGAGAGTAAGGAGGAGAGGGTCAGAGAAAGACAGGGAAAGAGAGACGCGGTGGCTCTGGTAAACCTGAGTAATCTAAGCTCCTATAGCCTTGATCAGGCTGAGAGTGACTGGTATCGCAGGATAGATCTAGTTAGTTTCTCTATTGTGACCCCACAGCAAACACAAGCCTGTCTGTACCAGACTGATCAAGCAGGACGCGGTGGCTCTGGTAAACCTGAGTAATCTAAGCTCCTATAGCCTTGATCAGGCTGAGAGTGACTGGTACGAGTATCGCAGGATAGATCTAGTTCATTTCTCTATTGTGACCCCACAGCAAACACAAGCCTGTCTGTTCAAGACTGATCAAGAAGGACGCGGTGCTTGCAACACTCACAATTTCCAATCACGATCGAGCTCTAGTCTTTTCTGCCAGCAGCCAAGCTCGGACAGAGCGAAGGTGCACGAAAAGAAAGATGAAAGTGAATAACACGGCAGGTAGGAGCTCGTCCTAAGTATGTGGTTTGTCCGCGGTCAGTTTGTGTAACATGTTCTTAAGGCTGCCGTTGAATCTTTCCACCATTCCGTTTGACTGTGCGTGGTATGGTGTGGACAATCTTCTCTCTATTCCCATCATTTCCATTACTTCCGACATAACTTTTGAAACAAGTTGTTGACCGTTGTCGGAAAGAATTTGTTTAGGTAATCCGAATGGAAAAGATATTGAAAAGGGCAGATGCGACGTCTGTAGTGTGTATGTCTCGCAGTGGTACTTCTTCTTGCCATCTGGTTGCAGTATCTACTAATGTCAATATAATATACATATATATACGATTTACTTATCGTATATTACAGTAAGCTCTGATTTTACCGTGGACTTACGTCTATTTATTTCCACCATACGTTACTATCGTGACTTGTGACATTTGTCTGTACTAGTTACCTCACTATCGTGACAATAATAACATTTGATACTGGGATATTTTACTTTTATGTCTAAAAGTGAACAGTAACTAATTCATATTTACACAAAGAGGATTAATTCCTTTCTTGAGAGATCTTGGTTGTTCTTTGTTATCAAGGAATAGAAAAGAGTGTAGCATGTTTGGCTTGTGTTAGTGGTTATTAGTTTGCTTCTGCTAATCCGCCTGTTACGATGTCGTTTAATGTCTATGATTGGCAACACTGGGACGTCATCTTGTAAGTTTTGGAGCATCTTGAAGCGTAAGAAAAAACCTATACTTCTCAACTCTAATCCGGGAATACCTTATTCTCCTATAAAGACTAGATTATTTTTTTGATTTAAATCTACCACTGTTCTTTATGTGTATAATGTAAGTATATCATAGCTGACCATAAAATGTAAAACTTAGATATATATAGGATCATTTAAAGAATATACGTTTTTTAAAGTTTGTCTTTTTTTCCAAGAAGTGTGTATCTAGACTTAAGCTAACCGTTGGCCAAATTACTGCTTTTTCTTTTCCTTTTTTTTTGTTCCTTAAACGAGAAAGTAAATATTCACATGGATACTTTTCACAACAAATGGTATTCCTGCGTTTGGAATGAAACGCTTCTTTAAGTAAGTCTTCTAGATATGCAAAAAATAGTTGATTATCTAAACACAACTAAAAGATAAATGGAAAATACATTTAATATGAAAAAAATAAATCAGTACATCTCGTTAAAAACAATCTCAAACCTTTTAGAAGGACGCAATTCAAGCAAAAATGTGCAAGATTTAAGAAGAAATTATTTATTTCAAAATCAATGTTCATCTTGTGACTTAATATATAAAGAACAACACTATGATCAAGTTAGTTTTGTGTTTGAATTGTCGCATGTTTTAATTTAAATGGCAGTCAAATCTATGTTTCAATTAAAAATACAAAGCATACCCCACGTTTACCAGGAAGTTAAACTTGTTCAAAATGTTTGCGTTTATACTAACCTTTACCACATTAAGAGCACATATTAATTTTCCGTTCAAAATTTGTGTCATATCAGCAGAATTATAAGGTGAGAGGCGTCCTAAAAGACTTGAAAATTAAAATTATAGTTTTTTATACAGCTCTTAGCTGGTGGAGATTGAATGAATAATACATTCCTTAAATGTGTGCTGTTGTGACTATTTATTTAAAAAAAAAACGATTTAAAGAACTCACGGTAGTTTGTGCACTCGTTAGTGGGACTAGCTATGCTTAGCGTAAATATATATATATATATATATATATATATATATATATATATATATATATATATATATGTGTGTGTGTGTGTGTGGGTTAAAACATGTATGTATTTTTGTAGGAGATGGCGTGGTGTGATTTTTTTCGCTTGTTGTTTTCAAAGCTTTCCTGCCTCTTATAATATCACTGCCGGTAAGTATAGTCGTATTTTTTTTATTTTCTTTAGGCTTTAGTTTTATTTACTTTACAATTGTATGCACTGTTAAAGTAATAGATTAGGATTTGTGGGTCTTATAATCTCTGTGTGAATTCATATTTTGAGAAGCAACCTGCATTACACGTTTAAGGTCTTTCGTCGATTTATTTTTATATTTGTTGTTTTTTTTTATTGCGAAGTGTTTTGTTTCGGTCCTTTTAAATGTAAACAAACGGTGAGCGCTTGCTCGACGAAAGTGGTATTCCTTCACGTAACATATGAATTGAAAACCTATTGGGACGACGAAAACTATTCATAAAGAAACAAAAAGACCATCATCAAAATATAAAAAACTCACTGCAAACATTTTTAATGAAATACAAGCACTTCTGATTTCATATAATCATTTTAATCAATCAATTAAGATCAATAAATTGAGGCAAAAAGTTCGCAAAAAAAAATTGGACGCAAAAATGTGTAACTGTTTGAAGGAGAGAAAAATGAAAAACTGTAAGAAAAGCATGTAAAAAATTTATTTTGAAACAAGAAAGTTTTTTTTTTTTTAATTCTTATGTTTAAAAGTTAATCACACTAAACTTAAAAATATTTTAAATAATTCTTTCTTTTTTTGTCAAAAGTTAATGTAAAAAAATATTAATGTTAACTTGTGTTAAATATTAGATTCGGATAATTATCATTAAAAATCAATTTTCTTCTTAATGAAAAGTCAATGAAAGAAACAAGTGGAAAAAATATATTATGTATTTGGTAACTCGTATTAGTATATTAAATGAACAGCATCACTAAAAACGCAAGAAGTAGGTACATCATTTTTTTTTTTTTTTTGTTAATGGTTATTTAGAAAAGAAAAAAAAGTTTTTAAAATGTCAGTATCGTTCTTATTATGGATAAAAAATATCAAAAGTGTTCTCTAAAATAATTATATTTTAAAACTGAAATGTTTTTATAACAAACACCTTTCTTCTTTTTTTTCTAATTCTTCTTCTTCTTCTTCTTCTTCTTCTTCTTCTTCTTCTTCTTCTTCTTCTTCTTCTTCTTCTTCTTCTTCTTCTTCTTCTTCTTCTTCTTCTTCTTCTTCTTCTTCTTCTTCTTCTTCTTCTTCTTCTTCTTCTTCTTCTTCTTCTTCTTCTCCTTCTCCTTCTTCTTCTCGTTCTTCTTCTTGTTCTTCTTCTTGTTCTTCTTCTTGTTCTTCTTCTTGTTCTTCTTCTTCTTCTTCTTGTTCTTCTTGTTCTTCTTCTTCTTCTTCTTCTTCTTCTTCTTCTTCTTCTTCTTCTTCTTCTTCTTCTTCTTCTTGTTCTTCTTCTTGTTCTTGTTCTTGTTCTTCTTCTTCTTCTTCTTCTTCTTCTTCTTCTTCTTCTTCTTCTTCTTCTTCTTCTTCTTCTTCTTCTTCTTCTTCTTCTTCTTCTTCTTCTTCTTCTTCTTCTTCTTCTTCTTCTTCTTCTTCTTCTTCTTCTTCTGTTTTTCTTCTTCTTCTTCTTCTTCTTCTTCTTCTTCTTCTTCTTCTTCTTCTTCTTCTTCTTCTTCTTCTTCTTCTTCTTCTTCTTCTTCTTCTTCTTCTTCTTCTTCTTCTTCTTCTTCTTCTTCTTCTTCTTCTTCTTCTTCTTCTTCTTCTTCTTCTTCTTCTTCTTCTTCTTCTTCTTCTTCTTATTCTTCTTCTTCTTCTTCTTCTTCTTCTTCTTCTTCTTCTTCTTCTTCTTCTTCTTCTTCTTCTTCTTCTTCCTCTTCTTCTTCTTCTTCTTCTTCTTCTTCTTCTTCTTCTTCTTCTTCTTCTTCTTCTTCTTCTTCTTCTTCTTCTTCTTCTTCTTCTTCTTCTTCTTCTTCTTCTTCTTCTTCTGCTTCTGCTTCTTCTTCTTCATCTTCTTCTTCTTCATTTTGTCTCTCCTTCTGTGTGTCTCTTTCTTTTTCTCGCTCTCTCAATGGTTCTTTCTTTATTACAAATCTTTTTAAATACTTCTTTCTTTTTTATATTTCACATGTTATTTTTTTCTCTAATTCTTTAATAAACATACGTCAAAGTATACTCTCTGCCTATGGGTTTGATTACTCTTCCCTTTCTTTATAACCAAGTTTTTTCTGCTCATGTTTCTGTTTTTCTGTGATTTTCAATCCTCTTCCGAATTAGTCGTTTTCATCTGTCTGGTCTTTCAACTAATATTTCCCCGCGGTTTTTGATCGTTACATCTCTATTGTCATCAGTCTCCTTGCTTTACGCTAGTGCTCAACTTCAAGGTAGGTTGTTCTCGCAAAATTTTACATGCAATCTTTTATGTAATTGCAAATTACACAATGTTGGATGTCTTGCGAACACCAGCTGTTTATGATTTTTTTTTTTTTTTAATTTTATTTATTTATTTTTTTTGTATCCTGTCCCTGTTTTTTCCTATTGGATGACCCGGTTGGTTGGATTGTTTAGTGTGCTTTAGCCTCTCTTTCTCCCTGTCTCTCTTTCTCTCTCTTCCTATATCTCCCACCATGCCTCTCTGTCTTTCTCTCTCAGTCTCTCTCTCTCTGTCTGTCTGTCTCTCTCCTCTCTCTCTCTCTCCTTCTTTCTCTTTTTTGTTAAGGATTCTAACTGTATTATGAATCTTTATATATATATCTATGCCTATGACTGGTCTTAGATTTTTTTAAACCACTGTTCTATGCTGATGTTTCTGTATTTCCGTGGTTTTCTACCGAAATTAGTCGTTTTGATCTTTCTTGTCTTTGAATCAATATTTACCAGCTATCCTTCACCGTTACAACCTTATTGTCATCAGTTTCCTTGCTTTACGTTACTGCTCTAATTGGAAGCCAAATTTTCTCGCGAAACCTTACATGAAACATATCTGTTATATGGTGAAAAAGTGTACTATGTTGGATGTCTTTTGAAAATCGGCTTGTTATTAGTATTTTCATCGCTTGTCTTTTATTTTTTTGATGTGTCGGAGAGAGAGGAAGACTAATAAACTTCCATGGAATCATCTTGAAAAAATTTTTAAAAAATTGTTTTGAAAATGAAAGAACAAAGTCAAAGAAATGAGAGATAGATTGAAAATGAGGGGGCAGGGAGAGAGAAAATCCAAAGAGAAAGTACCAGAAATAGTTACAGAATAAGAGGCTGGTTTAAGAAGGGACAAACAGCTTAAAAAAAATATTAAAAATGAGAGGAGACGAGAGAAAAAGAGACAGTGAACGAGCGAGAGAGAGGGAGAGAGAGTGTGAGTGTGTGTGTGTGTGTGTGTGTGAGAGAGAGAGAGAGAGATTGAGAGAGCGCGAATGGGAAAAAACCTGAAAAAAAAGAAAAAAAATTGTATTGTAAATTGTATTCAATTAATAAAAAAGTTGTTGAATGCACAAAGAACTTCAAATTGAAGCAGGAAAGATATC
>JAWDGP010001267.1:15000-17500 GCA_033675545.1 Elysia crispata | reverse complement strand
CTCTCTTTCTCACTGTTATTCTCTCTCTCATGATCCATCATTTTGTGTATATATATTTCACTCTTACTCTATACCTGAGCAACCTTCTTTCTTTCTTTTTTCCACTTTTTAACCCTCAGTACGCTCGCTCTCTCTCATCTTCCATTTTCTTTCTGTCTCTGTCTATTTCGGTCTATAATTCACTATTTCTATCTTACCCAGTAAGGCTGTTTCTGTCTGTCTATTTTGGTTTATAATTCACTATTTCTATCTTACCCAGTAAGGCTGTTTCTGTCTCTGTCTATTTTGGTTTATAATTCACTATTTCTATCTTACCCAGTAAGGCTGTTTCTGTCTGTCTATTTTGGTTTATAATTCACTATTTCTATCTTACCCAGTAAGGCTGTTTCTGTCTCTGTCTATTTTGGTTTATAATTCACTATTTCTATCTTACCCAGTAAGGCTGTTTCTGTCTGTCTTTTTTGGTTGGACCTCTTCCCATCTCTCCTTCTCTCTTTTGGTTTATAATTCTCTCTCTCTCTCTCCCAGTCTGTTTTCTCTCTCTCTTTTTGGTTTATAATTCACTATTTCTATCTTACCCAGTAAGGCTGTTTCTGTCTCTGTCTATTTTGGTTTATAATTCACTATTTCTATCTTACCCAGTAAGGCTGTTTCTGTCTGTCTTTTTTGGTTGGACCTCTTCCCATCTCTCCTTCTCTCTTTCTCTCTCTCTCTCTCTCTCTCTCTCTCTCTCTCTCTCTCTCTCTCTCTCTCTCTCTCTCTCTCTCTCTCTCTCTCTCCCTCTCTTTCTCTACATCTTTTCTATAAATATTTGAAAATTTTCTTTATGTCTTTTACTTTATATTTATATATATCATTTCCGATACAGTACATTCTTTCTGTTTCTGTCTATTTTAGTCTATCATTCACTGTTTCTTTCTTACCCAGTAGGACTATTCCTTTCTGTCTTTTTTAGTTCGTCCAATTCCGATTACTCTCTCTCTCTCTCTCTATCTCTCTCTCTCCTTCTTTCTCTCTCTCGCTCTCTCTGTCTATCTCTCTCTTTCTCTCTCTATCCTTCTCTCTCTCTATCTCTCTCTCTGTATCTCTGTATCTCTCTGTCTCTCTCTCTCTCTGTCCTATCTTTTATGAATGACTTTTTGTTAACGTCTTGTCCGCATCTAAATCAGTATAATAATCTGTTTTCCTTTGTTACTGCATGTCACTTTTTCTTCTATTTCTTCCTGTCTGTCTGTTTGTTTGTCTGCCTCTCTCCCTTTCTCTCTCTATCTCTCTCTCTCTATCACTCTCGCTCTGTCTCTCTTCTATAAAACTTGATTTATTTTGTTTAAGCCCCTTTCCATGTTTATATATAGCTAACTGAATGTCTATAACTTTTTTGTCTTTTTGCCGGTTTTTTCCTTTTCAAACTCTCTCTCCCTTGCTTTGTATCTTTCTTTGTTTCTCTCTCTCTCTCTCTCTCTCTCTCTCTCTCTCTCTCTCTCTCTCTCTCTCTCTCTCTCTCCCTCTCTCTCTCTATCTTCTTATCTTTTTTTTTGCTCTCTCTTCTGTGAGTCTCTTCTCTCTTTTCTGAATATTATTTTGTACACCTTGTGTCCGCATGTAAATCAGTATACTATTCCGTCTTCCATTCTTACTTTATTCATTGCTTGTCTTTTATTTTCTTATTCGTCGGCCAACATGACTGTGTGTCAATCCCTATGATTCTGTCTCTGCTTTTTCTCTTTGCTATATGATATACACTTTGGGAAAAAAAATAAGGGTCCATAAAATGGGTATCAATGAATACTTATATACCTCTTTTTCACGCCACCATCAAAATGGCTAAACCTGGAGTGCATAATCACGAATCACTTTGCACAAACAGTTTAATGTCTTTGAATAAAATTATGTTTGAGATCACTTTCTTTATGCTTCTGTCTATGTCTGTATATAGCTCTCTCATTTTTTTCTATCTTATTCTTTTTTTTCTTCCTCTTTTGTCCTCACTGCCTCTGTATTTCTGCATGTCTGTCTCCCTCTCTCTCTCTTTTTCTACTTTGTGCTTCTTCTCTCTCTCTTCCCTCCCTTTCTTTTTTGTCTTTTTGTCTGTCTGACTGCCTGTCTGTCTGTCTGTCTCTCTGTCTGTCTGTCTGTCTGTCTGTCTCTCTCTCTCTCTCTCTCTCTCTCTCTCTCTCTCTCTCTCTCTCCCTCCCCTGTGTGCGTCTTCTCTCTATTGTGATTTTTTTTGTAAACCTTGTGTGTGCATCAAAATCAGTATGTTACTCCTTGTTTCTCTCTGACTGTGTGTCGCTATTTCTTTTATTTCTTTCTCATAAGAGTTTTGTTAATTCAATGCTCGTCTTATATGTTCTTATATTATGATCGTGTTTCAATCTCTATGATTCTGTGTCTGCTTCTTCTCTTTGCTATATAGTGAGTTCTTTTGGAGGAAGATAAAAGGAGTAGAGGGCGGGGGGGGGGGGGGAGGGGGAGGGGGCGCTAAACTTGGAGTAGATAA
>JAWDGP010001267.1:0-2500 GCA_033675545.1 Elysia crispata | reverse complement strand
GCTATTTTTTGGATAAGTAGCAACACATAGGAGAAACATACATTAATAAACTGATAAATACATAGACCAAAAAATAAACTTCATGTATCAAACGTATTGGGAAAGAAGCAAAGAAGATATCGAGAGAGAGAGAAAGAGAGAGAGACATAGAAAGAAAGATAGATAGATAGAGAGAGAGAGAGAGAGAGAGAGAGAGAGAGAGAGAGAGAGAGAGAGAGAGAGAGAGAGAGAAAGTGAAAGGTTCAGAACGAGAGAGAGAAGAAAAAACAGTGAAACACATTAAGAGAAAGAATCAGTTATACAGTGTCATAGACAGAGAGATAAAGATGTAAAGAATAGAAAAAAGAGGGAAGTGAGGCATGGAAGATACAGAGAGAGAGATAGAGAGAGAGAGAGACAGAGAGAGAGACCTATAGAGATGCAGAAACAAAGAGGGTTGAAGATAAAAAAATACAGCGAGAAAGAGAAATAGAGAGACAAAGTTGTTGAATGCCCAACGAGGCTCTTCAGTGTTGGATTTGATAGCAAGGCCATCACTCTGATTCAAGTGATAGCTTAACTTTTGTTAGGATTTCGAATACTTTTTGATGAAAGTGTAACAAAACTTTCTTTATCTAATAACATGCACTAATATAATCGTCGGAGAGTTGCTTTATGTCCATAACTACCGGCCAAAACACGGCAAAAGTGCAAGACTGTTTCATACAGATATTTCAATTTACTTTTTGTCCCAACATTTTTTGTCTGATTCATATAGCCAAGTAAAAGAAAAATTAGTACAACATTTTCATTAACTGTACAATTTAACTATATATATTTATAATTCTGTCACTTGCAAGTTTACCCATTCTGACAAGGAATTACTCCTTCAAGCAAGGAACATCTTAAGTTGATACAAGTCATTCTTTGAACTATTTCCACGAGTTCTCATAAAAAGTGTCCAGTTCAACTTAAACTGTTTAGCTTTTGATTGCAAAACTGCATGACATGAAAAAGTGACTGAAATCTTGCAATTTTAAATGTAAGATATTCTGACAAGCGTTATCATGTGTTTGGATCCGAATTCACTTCATAAAATTTCCAGCAATCACGTTTGGCATTTTGCTCAGGACTTTGGTCCCAGATCAATGTGTTTACTAACTTTAGGATTAATATTTTTACTACTATTTTTAAAATTATTATTAACATCTCACTAATCCCTGATCCATGGATATTGGAGAATTTGATTCAAAGATTGGCCGTATTGTATTTTTACTGCTGAGATAAACCTTGCAGCTGTAATATAATTGTGACAAAAGAAATAATGAAAAAAAAAAACAGAACAACAACAAAAAACAAAATTAAACAACTAAACAAGCAACAAACTAGTAAAAAAAATTTGACTTTATCAAGAAAAGCAATATATATCTAGCTATAAGAACGAAGGTGATATTTCACTGTTATTACCCTTCAATAACTTCATTATCATTCAAACTCCTACATGGTTAATTCAAATTTCGGCGTACAAATTCGCTATCAAGTGGTTTACTTTTCTAATGGATTGACGTTACCTCTTTTTTTAATAAAACAATAAAATAATACAGATTGTTGCCTGCCAAAGAAATTTCGTGAGGTGAACCAGTTAAAAAGGAGCATGTTCTTGCAGTAATAGTCTTTTAAAAACATCTCTCTCTCTCTCTCTCTCTCTCTCTCTCTCTCTCTCTCTCTCTCTCTATCTTGAGATACAGGCACCTACTAAAATGGCAATTCATTATTACAAATATTAAGGTGAATTGTGAGAAAAAAAATAATAAAACCAACATTTATATAAAAGAAGCTATTTGTTTTATATAACGAATCTCTCTCTCTCTCTCTCGATATCTCCTTCACAAAAAAAAAATAAATAATATTATTGCTTAAGTTGTTTTTCTACCTGTAAACAATGCAAATCTCAAAAGCATAAGCAAATCTAATTTCCCTTAACTTTCTCCAGAAGAAAACAGTAAGGGGATTCCCTGCAATAGAAATAAAATATGGAAACAAGGCTTATGTGATTCCCATCTTTACATATGATGTATACACACATAAACTCTTATCACAATCAAGGAAAAAAAGCTACTTATTGCGCAACAGTGTAAAGACAATAGGGAAATGTAGAAATATTAAAAAGAATGCATATCTGTTGCATTTATTATCTCCATTCATGCTTTTTTACCCCCTCAACCTGCACCCAATTTTTTTTACAATTCATTCTTAAATAGTTAATTCTATTTCAAAATAAAACCTTTATCATCAAAAAAAAATAATTTAAAATTAAATAACAACTGAAGTTTACATCAAAACAATATTTACCACATAAAAAAGATTGCTCGATATTGCACATTTTCATCAATAAGGAAATAATAAAAGATATCTCAAATGGCGTGAAATAATTTAAGACCATGATTAAAATCTGTAGAATAGTATCAGGAACTTTTATTCCTTCATTCTCCATCCCTCACCTCCCATCTAAAAATTTACC
>JAWDGP010001265.1:0-27047 GCA_033675545.1 Elysia crispata | reverse complement strand
GAGGTAGATATCTACAGAACGATCATGCTAAACACTTCTCCTAGTTGCCCAACAGAGAGGACAAGGCAGCTGATAGCGCATTGCTAGGATCATTCAGACATATTATTTGGAGAAGTCTTCACAAAAACACAACGTGAAATCACAACGTCAACAATGATAGCGCAGACTGTCTCCATCTTGCGGCACTATAAACAGAACAACATCATAGTTCAGTATATTTAAAGCTAATGTAGAAACGGAAGTATTTGCTAATTATAATGTGATATCATCTATGATTGAGTATGTATGTAAACATATGTGCATTTTATCTCGATGTAGCTCAAAGCTCGCTACACATTCTGGACTCATTCTATCCTCCAAAATTATGTCACTTGTGAAACAGATTTCGAAGTTTTTGCAATCTGTACAATGCAATCTCCTGAATTTTTAATATATAGATATTAGATGATAGAAGAAAGAAAAGAAAGAAAAAACAGCGGGAAGAGTGTGAGAGAGAGGGAATTGAGAGGGATAGAGAGACAAATATATAGAAAGAGGGAGAGAAGGTGAGAGTGGGAAGGGAAAGTGGGAGAAAGCAGACATAAGAAAAAAGGCAGTGCGTGATATGGGAGAAAAAAATCAGATCAACTTGAAAGACAAAGCAAAGCAAGACGTCCAATAAAGAGGGTGAAAGAGGCTGCATAAGAGCGGCAGCAGAGAGAGAGACAGTGGCAGGTAGAGTGGCAGGCGAGTGAGGTGAGGGGGCAGCGAGATGGAGAGAGAGAGCAGAAAGAGAGGAACAAAGGCAGAGAGAGAGGTAGGCAGGCAGCAGGGACACATAAGGAGGAAATGTTAAAGGAGAGAGAGACAGACACAAAGAAAACACTGAGGGAATTAAAAAAAGAATAAATGGACATGCAACCTCTAAGTTTGTTCTATCAAAGAAAACTTTGTTTATACATGTAAACGGATTGAGTTTTGTTTGTTTATCCTGTGGCCTTTTTTCTTAGTACGTTGCTTACTATCCCTATTCCTTTCAGGTAATGGTAATCAAACAATGTTTGGGGAAACTGAGAAAGCTATGAGGGTGTAATCCACTCGTGCTTCTCGAGAAGGAGAAAACCTCTGGGTTATGCACGCTGTCAGAGTAACTGAGATCTGATCAGACAAACAAAAGCACTATTCTAGTTAAGAAATTAGCTGTTATGCAATGAATCCTTTGAAAAGAAATGAGCTAGATGTAGGCTTAGAGAAGATCTGCCTCTATACTGATGGTCAGTTTGACACAGTTTGTTAATCAGGGCTTGTCCTTGTGGTGGTCTCTAAAATGATTTTATCACGCACGTGACGCTAGTAGTGATGCGATTACAAGAGAAACATGTCTTTGAAATTTAAAATGATAGTTTTGAAATAGAGGAGTCTCTCCCATGGTGTCAGTTTCGATGTTTGACAATGATAAGGTTTACTTTGAGTCTTATGCTCCTGCCTTAGAAATGTATCATGCGGATTTGTTTGAAAGATTTTAACGATTTATGAGTACACTGGTTACATGTGGTTACTACGATATCGTCTTTTACAAAGTGAGAAGATTGTTATCTAGCGAGGTTGCCACTGTGTGAGTGATGTTACAGGGCAAATCTGGTACTTTCAAATTAATTTTGTATCCCCTCACCCATTAAAGCAGACAGGTAGGGAGATTCCTATCTCTCCGATCGTGGATCTTTGAAAATCTTTGATCTTGAAAACCTATATAGGTAGATGTTTTCGAGCTCCTCATCTGGATCTGAATGAGGCCGAGCTGCGCAAACGAGAGAGAGAGAGAGAGAGAGAGAGAGAGAGTCCGTCTGAAGTCAAATGTTAGTCACAGTCCTTGATGGTGGATTGTGTTACCCAGCCAAGTTTTGAGGTTGAAGTGAGGTGTATCACATCTTAATGTTGTTCCAGATAGTGGTTGAGTGTTGATCCTTAGAGGATCAGATCTAAGCCTTTGTGGCACCAGTGAGCTTTTATAGAACTACTACTTTTTTGGCAATTACCTTCGCAAAGTAAAATAGTGGTAGCAAGGCGTAATGGCTTGTTACCTGTTTTATGAGGATTTAAAGTTGTATTACAGAGCTTTAGTTAATGCGATAGATAGTAAAGAATGGTCTAGGTACCCTATTTTTATGTAAGCTAACAGTCAAGTTAAGAAATATAACGGTAACGTAACGGTTGTTGCTCATACTATCTGTTTATAGGCGTAACTTACGGTGCGGTGATGATATGGTTTTTATAGACCGTGACAAAGGCTTAATAATAATACATATAGAACTTCAGTAGTTGCGATATACAAAATCGAATCGTAATTATTGTCGAAGGATGATGTACATGCAAAGTTGGCAGTGTAAAGCATTTTGTTAATGGAATGTACTCTAGTTTGAGTACATGAACTATGATTAAAGTTGGATAGCGGTTGTAATGATCTTACTAGATGGGTAATGTTGGATCATCACTTTTTTAAATCGCTAAACTTATATTTTGTATGCATGCATTTGAATGAGATTGCGTGTTTTAGTTTTTTTGTAAAGTTGGGTTTTAGTCCTTACTTTTAGTTTGGTTTTAATTGGGTTCAAGTTATTTTTTGTATCTTAAGTTTGTTTTGTCGACTGCAATAAAAGAAACGATAAAAACTTACATCAGTACAGTTTTTATTTCCTGCACACTTACCTGTCGTGCATTACCACTAGCCACATTTCTCATTAGTTTGTCATATCTGGTAGCTTAGTTGGAATTCGCTAAGTTCACCATTACTACAAAACGAATTCCTGGCGTTGTCGGACAACTTACACTTTCATACAAACACAAAACATTTCACAATTTATCACACCGAAACTGTAGAGTAGAGAGACAAATTTTATGGAGTAGGGAGTAGGCATATAGCCAATTTTGTACAATTTTTGCAGGATTGTTTATAGTGCCTATAGTGTGTGGGGTCGCTACTATTAGTACCACTACCACACACACCCTCCCGAGTCACGCGAGTATATTTCCGTTTTAAGGCAACATATTTGGCATTCTTTTTTAATATATATATATATATATATATATATATTTTTTTTTTTTTTTTAATTAAGAGAAACATACAACACACAAAATTATAAAAGTGTAGTAAAATAATATTGTTTATAAAAATTACAATTGTTATGGCAAGCACAAGTTAAATAAAGAGACGACTCAAAAATTAACGTATAAAGTATCATCGTTGAGAATAAAAAAAAAAGTACATAAAAAAATAATATCGATTATCAATTGAAAGATTATTAAGACTTTTTTTTTCTTTTTAAACGACTGAAAATGGAAATAGTTTATAAAGAATGCAGGTAAAAATCTTTAGAATAGGACTTTTTTTTACATTTCATGTTAGTGTTAAATAATGATTATAGGATTAGTAATAGTAATTATGAAATAAATGATATTGAAGACGATGATGTTAATAATGTAAATAATGATGATGATGATGGTGGTGATGGTGATGTTGATGATGTTCATAAAAACAAATTAAGAAATATAATAATAATAATAATAATAATAATAATAATAATAATAATAATAATAATAATAATAATAATAATAATAATAATAATAATAATAATAATGATAATATTAATAATAATAATAATAATAATAATAATAATAATAATAATAATAATAATAATAATAATAATAATAATAATAATAATAATAATAATAATAATAATAATAATAATAATAATAATAATAATAATAATAATAATAATAATAATAATTATAATAATAATTTTAACAAAAACAACAATTATAGTAGCAACAACAGCAACAATAACAACTACAAAAAAAAAAACAACAACAACAACAATACTTTGCAACTGGGCTTCAAACTGAATTTTGAGTGAAGGTTGTGGTTGGTCCTATTTTGCAACCCGAGTAACCTCAAAACAAAGACAAAGATCTGTTCGGGAATTTGAACGTTAGTACTCTAGCTTTACTCCCCAGTGCGTTAGCGTCTGAACCATTATAGTGGTACATTTGAAGATTAGTTCTTATTAAATCTGTGACAACGAAGCCTGATTCTTTTGATTTGAAGAGCATAGACTTTCAGTAGAGAAAGCTGTAAAAAGTCAAGTGACTAAGGTAATATTAAACTGCGTGTATACCAAAGATCGTACACTTTTAATAGAGAAAGCTGTAAACAGTCAAGTGACTATGGTAATATTAAACTGCGTGTGTAACAAAGAGCATAGACTTTCAATAGAGAAAGCTGTTACCAGTCAAGTGACTATGGTAATATTAAACTGCGTTTGTAACAAAGAGCATAGACTTTCAATAGAGAAAGCTGTTACCAGTCAAGTGACTATGGTAATATTAAACTGCGTTTGTAACAAAGAGCATAGACATAGATTGGCTTGTTATAAACAAATATTAATTGGTTTAAACTAGATTAATGGACACGCGAAAAGCTTATAGTAACTCTTCACACACCATATTACTAGTCTTTACTTAAGACATTGTATTTCTTGTTGAAAGGAATATCCTGATAACCCTCAACGTCTTTTTTCTGTTTTCGTGCAGCAAATCACGCGTGCAAACTGGTTCCTAAAACCTTTAGCGCATGCGCAATACACGTAAAAATTTACAGCGTGGTTAAGGACGCTGAAAGCCCAAAGTGTGAAAAATATATTTTCAAATATTGTGTTAGCAAGGGGGCAGATCAAAATGTATGTTTCATACCACAATAGACGGTGAAAGATGTGGATAAATGCCCAAGGAAAAGTAAACACTGCAAAGCAAACGACCGTTACGAACATCATGCGAGTCAACAGAGTCTCCATGGTGACAGAGCGTCGAGAATTCTGCTCAGCTAGTGAACCGATAGTTTCTCTGTGTCGAACGTTTCTTCTTAAGTGACAAGCGGTGAGGATTGTGAAAATGATGATCAAACCTCCAGGTATAACTATGTAGATTAATTTGTAAAGAATTGTTACGGCCACCTCCAGATCAGAGTATATGAAATCGAAATAGACACCGCTGAGGTAACTACCCGGGAAAGGAACCAAGCTCACGGTGAAGGCAGCACCGACACTGAGAAATGTAGCCCGTCTCGTGTAGAGTCTAGACTTCTGGAAAGGATATCGAACCGACACGAATCTCTCCACACAGATCAACGCCAGGTTCCAGTGGGAGAAAGCCTGAAAATTCTGGAGACGTAAATGCTGATCCTTTCCAGTTTTGTGAAAGGCTGATAGCTGGTGATTCTGAAAGCCGTCCAGCTGGCGCTTAGAAGAGCTGCAAAGTCTGAGATCATCAAAAAACTCATGTACCGCTTAGTAGGACTGACCGCCATGCTGGACAAGGTGACCAAAGCAAGGACACTTCCGGGCAGGCCGAAAACCAGGGCAATGGAGAATATAGTGTCCACCTGAGTCTCGGTAGCTTCTTTCACGGCCTCGATCCGGCGAAACACTTCTGCTGAAAGTGGCGGGCAGATTTCATCGAAGATACCGTTGTGACCTAGAGAAGGCGTAACGGAAGTGTTTTCTGGAAATAGAGTCTGGTTTTGATTAGGGATAAACGTCAAGATATTATTGACGCGCTCAGCTGTAGAGACCCAAACACTAGGGAAATCATATGGTTCCCAAGATGAAGAGGTCGACAACTCCATGGTGCTTGACGTCCTCCTCAGATTTGTCACGGCCTCGCTTGGAGAGTGTGGATCGAACCGTTTTTTGTTTTCTCCAATGCTGACAAAAAACCTTTCCAATTTTTTTCGTAGAAGATCACACGAAAAAAAAAATTGATGTCAGGCTAAAAACGAAAAAAGATAAAAATTACTATGGTCATAATTAAGGTAAGGATGAAATAAAATGAGACGTATATAATAGACTGTAGGAGTGGTAGAAAACAGTTGATGAGGATGATGATGATGATGATGATGATGATTATAAGAATAATAATCAAAGTAATAATAATTGCAATCACAATAATAACCATTTTATAATAGTAGAATAATAATAATAATAATAATAAAAATAAAAATAATAATAATAATAATAATAATAATAATAATAATAATAATAATAATAATAATAATAATAATAATAATAATAATAATAATAGTAATAATAATAATAATAAAAATAAAAATATTAAAATACTGCTACTACTACTACTACTACTACTACTACTACTACTACTACTACTACTACTACTACTACTACTACTACTACTACTACTACTACTACTACTACTACTACTACTACTACTACTACTACTACTACTACTAATAATAATAATAATAATAATAATAATAATAATAATAATAATAATAATAATAATAATAATAATAATAATAATAATAATAATAATAATAATAATAATAATAATAATAATAATAATAATAATAATAATAATAATAATAATAATAATAATAATAGCGAACGGTTTTGCTTTTTTCCATATTTTTTTATAGAAAATATTTTCACCAGTGTAAGATTCGTATTGCGTGAAATAAAATGAACTTCTAGAAGCCGAGAGAATTAGTATTTTAGACATCAGGACGATTCTTATTCCTGTTCCTTTTGAATGAATGAATTATTGGGTCAGGGGCCGACTCTATTATAAAATATAAAAGTTCCTAAAAGTCATTTTTAAAACCTCTTTCAAGTAGTCAGAAAAGTTGGAAAATGGAAATCATTTTCAATTAAAAAATGCAAGCGGAGTTATATGCTTGGAACTGCTAAGAAGCCGATATGACTTCAAAAACAAAATGGTAGGAAAGTTGAGAAATACTGTTAGATTAATATACAACACACTATTGAGAACTAATCTGAACGATGTCGGGAATATAATCTTCAGAGATCTCTGGAGCAATGTGAAGATTTAACACATGCATTACTATTTAAAATTGAACTGTGGTCAGTGCCATCAAGCTAGCTTGCTTAGCAAGCTGTTACTGACTGTGGGTTTTTTTTTGTGACCAAAGCCTTCTGGCTAGATAGATGATACTGGCTATGGGTTGTTAAATGTAGCCAGTGCCATCTAGCTAGATAGGTGTTACTGATTATGTAGCTAGCTAGATAGATGGTAGAGATTATGAGTTTTTGAGCTGTGGCTAACTAGATAGATGATACTGGCTATAAGTTGGCGAACTTGCCTAGCTAGATAGGTGGTACTGGCAATGGGTTGTTGAGCTTTGGATAACTAGATATATGGTACTAGCTATGGGTTGGTGGACCTGGCTAGCTAGACAGATGGCAGTGGCTATGGTGCTGGCCACAACACATCAATTCACAGCTTGATCTAATTAGATGGTAACGCCTGTGTGTTGATGAGTTGTGGCCAGTATCAACAAGCTAATTAGATAGTACTTGCTGTAGATTGTAAACTGTGGCTAGCTAGATTCATGGTACTCGCAATGGATTGTTGAGCTTTGGCTAGTTAGATAAATGGTACTGGCTGTGCATTTTTGGGCTATGACTGGCTAATTAGATGGTACTGGCTTCGAGTTGTTGAGCTGTGGCAGTGTCATTTAGCTAAACAGATGGTACTGGCTGTGGGTTGTTGAGTTGTGGCCAGTACCATCTAGCTGTGTAAGTTATGCTGGCTGTTGGTTCATTAGCAGTGGCCAGTATAATCTAGCTAGATAGATTGCACTGGCTGTGGGGTGTTGAAGTATCTAGTTAGATAGGTTGTACTGGCTGTGGGTTGATGTAAGCTAGATGAATATATGGTACTGGCTCTCGGTTTTTGGCCTGTGGCTAGCTAATTAGATGGTACTGGCTGTGGGTTGTTGAGCTGTGGCCACTGTTATCTAGCTTCATAGGTGGTACTGGCCACAACTCATCAATTTACAGCTGGGAACCTCCGATCTAATTAGATAGTAACGGCTGTGGGTTGATTAGTTGTGGCCAGGGTCAAATGGCCAATTAGATGGTACTGGCTGTAGGTTGTTAAGCTGTTGTTAGCTAGATTCATGGTACTGGCTGTGGGTTGGTGAGCTTTGGCTAACTTGATAGATGGTACTGGCTGGCTATAGGCTGGATAAGATGTGGATAGCTAGATTTTCATAATGGGTTGCCAATTCAATTTCTATAAACAATAATTATATATAGAGATACTCGCTATATAGCTGTTAAAACTGCTCTTTCTTTATGTTCATGGGTTGTTGAGTTTGTAATTCAATATATTTCTTTACAATGGCTGTAGGCTGTTAATACCGTGTTTAACTAAATATAACGTTCTGTTTTTAAAAACATGATTTTCCTTAGTGAATTCTAGGAGAGATTTTACAGAGATGGTGATAATTGATGAAGAAAAACATTCAATAAAGATACAGAACTGCCTAGGCTGTCTGAATTCTGAAAACTTTCTGATGGTTAGAACAGATGAAGAAGAAACATTCAATAAAGATGTCAAGACCGTCCTTATGACTTGTCTAGGCTGTCTGTTTTCTGAGAAACCTCCTGATGGTGAGAACAGAGATGAAGAAGAAACATTCAATAAAGATGTCAAGACTGTCCTTATGACTTGTCTAGGCTGTCTGTTTTCTGAGAAACTTTCTCATGGTGAGAACAGAGATGAAGAAGAAACATTCAATAAAGATGTCAAGACCGTCCTTATGACTTGTCTAGGCTGTCTGTTTTCTGAGAAACCTCCTGATGGTGAGAACAGAGATGAAGAAGAAACATTCAATAAAGATGTCAAGACTGTCCTGAGACTTTCTCATGGTGAGAAGGAGGAAGAAGAAACATTCAATAAAGATGTCAAGACCGTCCTTATGACTTGTCTAGGCTGTCTGTTTTCTGAGAAACCTCCTGATGGTGAGAACAGAGATGAAGAAGAAACATTCAATAAAGATGTCAAGACCGTCCTTATGACTTGTCTAGGCTGTCTGTTTTCTGAGAAACTTTCTCATGGTGAGAACAGAGATGAAGAAGAAAAAAACAACCGGCATGAGGAATGCACGATACTGTATGTACCTTCTGTACCTGATCAGCCAGGACTCACTGTAGGATCACGATTTTCCAGCGAACATGAACTTCCTCTGTGTGCAGTAAGAAGATGTATACAGGCCGCCGGAAAAGCCGCTTTGGGTGAAAATGGCGATGAAAGCTCCTCTTCAACTGAAGTCTACATCCCACAAGAATCGAGTTGTAGCGGTGTTTCATCTTTTTATGGTAAAGACAAAGAGTCGGTGAGGACAATATTACTAAATGAGAGCACGGTCTAGTACAACCTTTAAGGTTAGAAACTTGACCGACGTTGGCATAACATCAATTCCCGATGGCATATATCAATTCTCGTCCAAATACCAGTGAGCTTATACCAGACAACGCCAATAAATTTTCACAGTGTCTACCAACAACTACCATTTACAGGACGCCCAAGAGGAAGAAATAAGAGGAAGGAGAAAGAAGCGTAAAACAAAAGAGCAGAGAGATACGGTGAACATTACAGATGGCAAAATACACCGAGCTTTGAAAAATGCAGGCGGGGGGAAATGTCACAAGAAATGTCATGATCGTTTTGCCCAACGGTTGCGTGAGGGATTAGCGATACATTTTGGCGGATGGACTTTAGTGCCCAAAATTATTTATTAGACAATTTGTCACCTTTAAAGAGTGTAGGGAAAAAACAAAAAAGAAAGGTGATGAGTACAAGAAAAATAATACAAAAAATGGTGACTTATGAGAGCATTTACAGACTTTGTTTCCTGAACCGACCATGCTTTAGCGACATGATGTTTGTGGAATTCAGAAGACGAAAAGATACGTTATTTGTTTTATAAAAACACTCACAAACAAGCGGAAGCTACAGAGCTTGTTTTTCTCAACGCCTCCCATGACCTCAGGCAACCTGTGGGTAAAAGCAAACAGCCGCGCTAGGTGGGGATCAATGAAAAGCAGGACATCCTCACCCACCATGGGCCACTCATGCCGGACAACAGCAGGTCATTTGGGATGAACCTCCTACTGAACCCAAAGAGCAAGGGCCTCAACTCCAGAAACGAATAATATTTCCAATAATCCTTTGCAAAAAGCCATGATATCCGTTGAGTTAATAATTCTGTATAATTGTCTTGTTATTTACATTCATAGTTTGAAAATGCCTTTAAATCATTGAGAAGGACTCTGAAACAAAAATGACTCTTGATTTCAAATAAACCTTGGAAAAAAATATGTAAAAAATACATGTCGAAGAAGACCTCTTGATCTCCCTTCCAAGTTGTGTTTTTTAAGAGTGTGTAATTTTCTTCTCGGAATTTCGAATCGTTAACTTCCTATTACATTGAAGACCACGGTTGTCTAGCGATGATGCCGCACTATTTTCAAGTTTATGGCACGTTTGCCAATCATTATTAACATGTGGCCCTATATTTGAGCTATTATAAATAAGCGGAAACTCTAGCTGATTATAATGTTACTACCAATTATACATCTTTAACATAATAAGAAACAAGTCAATCGTTTTAAAGACTTGAATGACAATAAAACTCAAATCGTGCTTAAACCTAACTAAACACAGTTTGAACGGGGACAGTTCTTTTATTGGTTCAATAATAATTGATCAGGCTAAAAGGTGCTCTTACAACCTTAGAGAAAGTGACCAACTCATTTATTTTGTGAGACACTGGTTAGTGACCATTGGGAAATTTCTTTCCTGTCTTTAAATTATACAACGGCTACTTGGTTAGAGTATATAACGACCTTTTAAACCCATAAGCATATATATATATATATACACACCCGCGCGCACACTATCAGTAGCCCCTTGACGGAAATGCGTGCAGACTACAAAGAAATAGTTTAAAAACCTGAAAAATTGATAGTATGATACGAAGATAACATTTATTGCGTTTTTTATATATATTAAATGTGAAATGAGGATAAAGAATAAACATGGATCAAATGAAAACCAATGAGAAAGGACGAAAAATAGAATTTTCATGTGAAAAAAGGCTAATATCCACATTCTCTTATGAAAAAAGGACTAAAATCCATATTCTCTTATGAAAAAAGGACTAAAATCCACATTCTCTTATGAAAAAAGGACTAAAATCTACATTCTCTTATGTAAAAAGGACTAAAATCCACATTCTCTTATGTAAAAAGGACTAAAATCCACATTCTCTTATTGCAAGAGGACTAGTATTTACATTCTTTTATGGAGAAGGACTAAAATCGACATTCTCTTAAATCCCAACATAATGTTCCCTAAGTGTGTTTTACAGTCTGAGGTCAATAGGTTCAAAAACTTCGGAGTTAAGGGCAAAAAACTTTTTTGGTCACTCCTAAAAAAATGTGCTTTGATGGATATTCGTCCATTTTACATAAGTTGGCAAAATGGCCTGGAATTCATGATCCGATGCTATTTTCCATCCTCGTAAACCAATAGTGGGCTGGTTTGCATGGTTCTATACTAAATTTTTCTCTGGTAAACCCACAAAAGGCTGGTAAATATTGTCCTATGCTAAATTCTATTGTGGAAAACCCATTTTGAGCTGGTATGCATGGTCCAATCTTTAGTCCTATTCTCCTAACCCCATAAAGGGCGAGTATCCATGGTCCGATGCAGATTTCTAATTTCTATTCCCGTAAACCCATAAATGTGTGGTAAACATGGTCTTATGCTTAGTTCTATTGTCATGAAGCCATAAAGAGCTGACATACATGGTCCAATGCTTAGTTTTATTCTCGTAAACCCATAGTGGGCTGGTATACATGGTCCGATGCTAATTTCTAATTTCTATTCTCGTAAACATAATGTGCTGGTATACATGGTCCGATGCTAATTTCTAATTTCTATTCTCGTAAACCCATAATGGGCTGGTATACATGGTCCGATGCTAATTTCTTATTTCTATTCTCGTAAACCAAAAATGGGATAGTAAACATGGCATTCTGCTAATTTCTTTTCTCGTAAACCCATAATGGAATAGTATGCATGGTCCTAGGAAAAGTTCTATCTGGTAACCCATAAAAGTATGCATGATCCTATGCAAACTTCTATTCTGGTAAACCCATGATCAGCTGATATACATAATCCTATCCTAACTACTCTTCAATTAAACACATAATGGGATGGTTTACATGGGCCTATGCTTACTTCTCTTCTCGTTAACCCATAACGGGCTGGAATATATGGTCCTATGCTTAGTTCCTATGTCGTAAACCCATAAAAGGCTGTTATACATTGATCGATTCTTAGTTCCTATGTCGTAAACATTTAATAGGCTGTTATACATGGACCGATGCTTAGTTCTGTTGTCGTAAACACATAATCGACTGATATGCATGGTGCGGTGCTATTTCTTATTTTCTATTCTCGTAAACCCATAATAGGCTGGTATACATGGTCCTATTATTAGTTCTATTGACGTAAACCATTAATTGGCAGGTGTAAATAATCCTATGCTAAGTTCCCTTTTATTCAACACATAAAAGAATAGTACATGTGGGTCTATGCTTATTTCTCTTTTCAAAAATCCATGATGGGCTAATATATATTATCAAATACTAACTTCTATTCTCGAAAACCCATAATGGACATGTATAATTATATGGCCCTAATGATAACTTCTGTTTTCGTAAATCCATAATAGTCTGGTGTACATGGTTCGATGCTAATTTCTAATTTCTATCCTCGTAAATCCATGATGGGTTGGTATATATGATCCCATGATAAGTTCTATTCTCATAAATCCATGATGGGTTGGTATATATGATCCCATGATCAGTTCTATTCTCGTAAATCCATGATGGGTTGGTATATATGATCCCATGATCAGTTCTATTCTCATAAATCCATGATGGGTTGGTATATATGATCCCATGATAAGTTCTGTTCTCGTAAATCCATGATGGGTTGGTATATATGATCCTATGATAATTTCTATTCTCGTAAATCCATGATGGGTTGGTATATATGATCCCATGATAAGTTCTATCCTCGTAAACCCACTTTCAGTTAGTATATACGGTCCTATGCTAACTTCTATTCTCGTAAATCCATGATGGGTTGGTATATATGATCCTATGATAAGTTCTATTCTTGTAAATCTAAGATTGGTTGGTATATATGATCCCATGATAAGTTCTATTCTCGTAAATCCATGATGAGTTGGTATATATGGTCCTATGATAAGTTCTATCCTCGTAAATCCACTTTGAGTTAGTATACACGGTCCTATGCGAACTTCTATTGTCGTAAATCCATGATGGGATGGTATATATGGTTCTATGATAAGTTCTATCCTCGTAAACCCATTTTGGGTTAGTATACACGGTCCTATGCTAACTTCTATTCTTGTGAACCCATATAGGGCTGGTATGCATGTTCCTATACAAATTGTTATTGTCTTAAACCTTTTTTCGGCTACTATACACAATCCTAGCTGCTTCTTGTAAACAAAAAATGGGTTGATAAACATAGTTCTAAGATAATTTATATTTTCATAAACTCACTCTGGGCTTGTATACATGGTCTTGTGCTAACTTCTCTCCTCAAAAAACACATAATGGGCTGGTATACATGGTCCTTGCTTAGTTCTATTCTCTTAATCCTATAAAGGGCTAGTATACATGGTCTTATGCTTAGTTTTATTGTCATAAACCCATAATGGGCAGGTATACATGGTCCGATGCTAATTTCTAATTGCTATTCTGGTAAACCCATAATAGGCTGGTATATATGGTCTGATGATATTTTCTAAATTCATTCTCGTAAACCCATAATGGGCCGGTATATATGGTCTGATGATATTTTCTACTGTTTTAAGAATAGACTAGACATATTGTGGAGCCAGTATATGTACCAATACTAAATTAAGCCAGGGAGATCACAAAAAGTCGATTTCAACAAGATCGGGCAAAAGGCCAGAAGGCCTAACAAAGCCCGGATATTATATCATATATTCTTAGGTCTACTAGTCTTCCAACGAAGAAAAAAAATTCACCAAACTTGGAAACATTTACGAAACTTTGAAGTGTATTGTTCACGTCTAATAGGCTTACAACACGCAAAAGAATTAACTAAATTAAGAAATATATGTTGTAGATTTACTAACAGCCAACCTTACAATTAAATGTTGTAAGTAAACTATCTTATAAGAAACAAAAGAATTAACTAGACTCAGAAACTTGATTATTATTTCTATTATTGTTATTATTATTATTATTATTATTATTATTATTATTATTATTATTATTATTATTATTATTATTATTATTATTATTATTATTATTATTATTATTATTATTATTATTATTATTATTATTATTATTATTATTATTATTATTATTATTATTATTATTATTATTTATCATTATTATTGTTATTATTATTATTTATATTATTATTATTATTATTATTATTATTATTATTATTATTATTATTATTATTATTATTATTATTATTATTATTATTATTATTATTATTATTATTATTATTATTATTGTTCTTGTTGTTGTTGTTGCTGTTGTTGTTTTTGTTGTTATTATTATTATTATAATTATTACATTTGATCGAACAATCCTTAAATCAAGATACTATAGTTGAATTAGAACATAACGAGATAGTTTTATAATAGAATATTTACCATAAATTTTGTATCACCTAAGTACGTGAAAATGAAATATTTCAATTTCCTACAAGTTGAATTTGATATTTATAACAAATTTTTATAATAGATAAGAATAATTTTTTAAGGATTTTTTAAGGAAGTGGAATTAAACCCCAAAAGTAAGGAATATGACTCGATGAAGATAATATTGAGGCAAACTTGTTAGGGAGTTATAGAACATTATCTTATTAATGTATGTGAGATTATGTCTTAGCTCTGGCAGTTTGTAAGAAACATCCCAACTGCGACCTGGGCAGTTCTTGCGCTGCGACAAAATCTGAACACAGTGATGAGGTTTGAGATGGAGTGCGCGACAAGTCTAAACTTTAAGGCTTTTTCATTTCAAACTTTTGTCATTTTAGACGGAAGATAACCATCGTGTAATCACTGTTTCAAATTTTATTAGGCTCTGGTTATGACTCACGGTGACGCTGGTGCACGTTGTACTTTAGTTAAATTTATAGAAAAAAATGGAATGAAATAAAATAAAATAAAATAAAAACCCTATTGTCAATGCTTTACGTGCGGACTGATGTTAAATGTCGCAATGCCACAGATCAGAATGACGTCAGTTCGAAAACAAGGTAATTTTTAATTCAAAAGAAGCTGCATCAGTTGAGTGATTTTTAACGTGGGAAATATAGCGATGCTTTCTTCCCGGTCACGGGAGAGAGAAAGAGAGAGAAAGAGTGATTGAGAGAGAGGGAGGGAGAGAGAGAGTGTGTGTGTTATAGAGAGAGAGCTAGTGAGAAAAGAGAAAAACAGATAAAAAAGATATGTTAAAAGAGAGACAGAAAGAGAGAGAGAAAGGGAAAAGGGAGAGAGAGAAGAAGAGAGAGTAATAAAGAGAACTAGAGCCTGTAGGACATAGAGAAAAAGATAGAGAAAGATAAAGAGAGAGGAAGTAAGTGAGATTGCTAGAGACGGCAAGGGATAGCTTACAGAAAGTAAGAGAAAGGTAGAGAAAGAAAGAAAGAAAGAGTAAAGAAAGAAATAGCGAAAGAGTAGAGACTCACTCACACACAAAGTAAGGCAGACAGACAAAGAGACAACAGACGTACAAAAATTCATCAAGGGAGTGAATCAGAAACAGAGATCAAAATAGTTCTCAAGATGGAGGCCACCCGCTCCCTCACGGTGTGAGAATTGTCCCGAGCTGCGAGCCTTTGTCACTCGTCGACCGGATATAATTCTTCTACAACCGCGCTACTTCTGCAGCTACTTCAACTGGCGCCAGATTCACTTCAGCGTCTGCGTCATTCTCGTCTGACGTGATCGCTCACGATCATATTGGCCCAGCTGACAAGCTAAAAATAGACTCGCGCATGTCTGTTACTACAGTGGGTCACGGTTGTTACGTGCGTTTGGTAACCGTGCGCACCGAGCTGCGCAGGAAACTTTCGCCAAACGCCGTCAAGTTCATCTTTTGTATTTTTTGTTGTTGTTGTTGTTTCGCTTTTTTTTTCAATCAATTCACACCAATTGCTCACTATTTATTAACTTGTTGCCCTATTTATTCACAGAAAAAAAATTTATGCTAAAATCTACCCCCCCCCCGCCACTCCTCAGTTTTAAAAATCAGATCGACCTTACATAAAAGTATGTTTTCGTTTTTTATTCAAGGATATTTGCTGTGCCCTCACCAAACCCACCCTACCTTCAGCTTTATTATGCTTCTGCAATGTTATATTGCAAACTCCAATGAAACAAATTTATTCTTTTTACTGAATGCATCATAAGTCGGAGATTTAAAAAATATATATAAAAAAGCAACGAATAAAAAACAAAGAATTAAACAAACGCAAGTAAAAAAGTACGACAGTGTAAATATATATTGATAAATAAATTTAATGTGGAAAAAAAATGGTTTATCTTTCAATGCATAAGCACTTTTTGGTCATAATGGTTTTGCCATGACCAGGTATGTTTCAAGTTTTAAGACATGAATTTCTAAATTCAAGAGGTCATACTTGTGTTAACAAATCTAGTGCGATAGAAAATCAAGTGAAAAACAATTTTAAAAATATGTAATAATGGTAACAAAGAGCAAACAGAAAGTCTCCCAAACAATTTCAACTCCACTTGACCCAATTAGAAAAATGGAAAAAATAAAAACCAAACATAATTATAATTATAGACGAATAATTATCTTCTTAGATGTCCTATATCTGTCCTATATACCGAAGAAAAAAAAAATGCGCAAAATTGAGATCCCTTTTTGCACTTTCTTGTACAGCATAGGATCTTTATCTTTCAGTTTTGTTACTTCCAACATTTAAAACAAAATACAAAGGAAACAAATATATTTGAAATCAGTGTTCACTTTAAAATAATAGTAATTTTTGGGTTTGGGGGTATCTTGAGATACCCTCTGCAAGCATGTTAAGAATGTCCAAGATTTAATTCTATATTTTGAAGTTAGCCGACTTCTGAATAGAATGAAGTACACCTCCAAATCTAGCACGGCCATTGTTTACGGGTCAAAGATACATGTATCAAGTTCGCCAGGGGAAACCAACTAATAATCGTCGCCAAAGTAATGAGCCAAAAAAATTCGCCTTGGTTTGTGTGTGAAACTGTATCGGGATTTCTGCAACTCAATACCTCAAATCGGCTGTGACAGACTTGGTGGTGAAACAAAAATTATTTTAGTCATCAGTGCAAAAAAAAAAAAAAAAAGTTTGAAAGAGAAATAACTCACAACCCTTTCAAAGTTACAGAAGCATAAAATAAAACTAAATGCTTCATTTCTTTAAAATCTAAAAACAATTGAACTTTTACTTTCTTTTCCAATTGTATTGTATCCTTTTATGGTGTTAATGATATTTACGTGGATCAGTTGGACATTTTATTTAGTTCAACATCTTGAATTATTAAGACTCCAGTTTTTAAGGTTTCTGTTTTTGTAAGATATTATTGGGCCTAAAGTATTTTTAAAGAGGCCAGAACATCTCGAGAGAGTAAGTCGACATCACGGGAAATGTGAGAAAGTTTTAGTTAAATACAACAATCACAACTAATTATATATATAATAATGCTCAATTCTTACCGTCTTTTTCTTCACCAAACTCCCAAAGTGGCATTCAAGTAAAAAAAAAAAAGGATAAAAACCTGATTTACAGATTGATCTACCAACCCATCGATTGAGTGAGTAATTTTCAGGTATTAGCCATAATAAGTTGAAAATGGTGGAAAAGAATTTCATTCCTCATGTTTTTTGTTGTTGGTTTTTTTTTTGTTTTTTTGTGTTTTTGAGCTGTGTGTGCTACTTTTTTTTTCATTTATTTAAGTGTCTATTTATATTTTATTTACATATTTATTTAACATTTTTTCCTGTTCCCTAGATAGAAACATTTGTATCGGCCTGATTGGCGGCTTCAGTATCAATCTCTATAGCAGGGCCGGATATTTTTTTCAACATTGATGTAATTGCCATCAGGAGTCGGTTCCAATGGTTTCACTGTAGGGTAATCGTACAATGCAGAATCGATTCCACGATCCGGATTTTCATCTACCAGGTCGACATACGCGGAACCGGTATTCGAATTTTCCCTCGTCTTTTCAGACAATCCTGTTACTACTTCCGGATGACCTCTGACCTGTGCAGCAACGTTGCTGTATTGCCCGTATGTCGGGCGAGTCTCGCCGCGGGAGGCATCCTCTGGTCTCCCCACCCTGCCGTAGAGATGTGGCGCTTCTACGTCAAGCGGTGATGGAGAGGTGTAACCTGAGGAATAGGGCCCAGTAGCCGGGTCAGTTTGTGCTGATGGAGAGGTGTAACCGGAGGAATAGGGCCCAGTAGCCGGGGCAGTTTGTGCTGATGGAGAGGTGTAACCGGAGGAATAGGGCCCAGTAGCCGGGGCAGTTTGTGCTGATGGAGAGGTGTAACCGGAGGAATAGGGCCCAGTAGCCGGGGCAGTTTGTGCTGATGGAGAGGTGTAACCGGAGGAATAGGGCCCAGTAGCCGGGGCAGTTTGTGCTGATGGAGAGGTGTAACCGGAGGAATCGGGCCCGGTAGCCGGGGCAGTTTGTGCTGATGGAATATTAGAATAGGACCCTGCTGGCTCGTCCAGTAAATTTGTGATGACGATATACTCATCGTTTGGAGCAGGTAAACTGGTCAAACTACCCCTTGCTTCAATGATAGGCGGTAAATCGTCTGGAATTTGCTGGTGAATGTTTTCTTCATTCTTGCCTTCATTTTCTGAAATAAGAAATAGTTACAATGGGATATTTTGGTGCGTAGTCTTAGTATTGTCATTTGAAATTTACCAAATTGAAAGTTTGCATATTTTCAAAGACTAACATTGGGTGGTGTGTATGTAAGAATGGGTATAAATACATGTACAGGGTTCTGAACACCAGCCGCATGTCTGAACAGATATTCTTTCCGCCCTCCCCTCCGCTTTTTTTTTTTTTGTCGTTTCATTATTTTTCTCACAGCAGAAATGGATCGTGCCAATATAAAACGGAATGGCGTATTCCATAGAAATTCCTATTCACATATCTTTGCAATTTGTTTTTGAATATAGGCTTATAAACAAATCCCGCATTGATTATACATTTTAAAAATGGCTTCTTCGTGAGGCGAGTAGCGAAAGAGGGGGTTAGGGAGAAGGAGAGTGAAAAAGCACAAGGAAGAGAGGGACAGTGAGGCAGACACCAAGAGACAGGGAAGAGAGAGAGAGAGAGAGAGAGAGAGAGAGAGAGAGAGAGAGAGAGAGAGAGAGAGAGAGGGAAATGAATGAACAAAGAGACAAACAAAAAACAAAATAAAAAATGAAGTAAAATAAAAAAAAAAAAGAATCAACAAAGCATTATTAGTTTATATGAAAATAATAATAGGCTCCACGAGTGATGTAAAACCTTACTCTGGGCATGCGCACTTCGTTCCCCATCCAGCATGGCCTGGTGTTTCCGGATCTGCCTCAGAAGAATGATAACGACAATGATGAGAACGGCGATGATAGCAGCAGCAACCACACCAACAACTACAGCGATGATATTGATGGAGTCATCGTCAGCTGATGGCTGCTTCACTTCCGGCTCATTATCTGACAACCGACAAGTACACACACACACAAACACACACACAAACACACACACAAACACACAGGAGAAAGGTATTGGAGTGATAAATTTGTTACAGTCTATTTGGAAGGTTTGCTATGAGTCAATAAATATGGTATACAAGTTATGCTAAATTTGACATTTTTGTTCATTTCTGATTCAGTTTGTTATTTTCATATTATATTAAAAAAAGGAAAGCAAACTTTTTAAAAAATGTCAAAAAAGAAACAATCTATTTGGAGAGCGCTTTTTTTTTCCTCTTATATTTTGTTTGAAATTAGGATTAAAATGGGAAATACAGTCAGTCTTTATCTCACAATTGTATGACCTTAAAAAGCCATTTATTTAACACACACACACACACGCAAATATATTAAAAAGACTTTTGTGCTTTGTATTTTTTGTTTACTTTAATTATGTTTTCCAATTTTTTTATAAAGTATTATTATTATTTGAAGCCATGAGAAGTGAACAAGATGATATAAACCCGTTGCTTTCGGTACTGACCTTCCCCTGCTGATATAGCCGTTCCGGACAAAATGGCGAGCAGGATGAGTTCCGTGCGGAGCATGATGCTGGAGAAACAGGTTCTCAGTCTCGGAATTGAGAAATGATCTGATGTTGCTCTTCTTCACTTCCAGCCTCGAGAACTTTAACTCAAACTCAAGTTTTCAAACAAAATCGTCAGATTATTTGGCAATTCTGAACTGTGAAGATTCCAGTACTTGATTATTGTCGTTGATATATCCTCTCCACAAAGGTGAGATTCCAGGGTTGGGGAAGAATCCTGTATTTAAAGAGTTAGAATCAATGCTGTAATTATTTATCACCGATTCTTGACTTTTTGATAAAGACAGTTGAGATGACTCATCGAAAAGACGTTTGATTTGTTCTGAGAGGCATCTAAAATTTATTCACTGATTGTAACATATAATCAGCAGGACTGTCAAACTATATTATTTCCTAAACTTCTACACACATCGGAAAACGCTTCAAAATCCAAGAAACTGCGAAATTCAAGACACGATATATCAGTCGTAGAAAGGATTGGTTTGTCAAATTCACACTTAAATCAAATCCATATTTAACTGTGCCTGGGTTGACCACGGTTTCTGACTGCTTGTGAAAATATCCCAGAATGCCATAAACATAATCACCAGACTTTAACAACAAAATGCTCCACTAGGATCCCCTATCCAAGCTAGATCTACACAAATATACACAGCAGAGCTTCACAAACAAAAGCTTATTCTACAGGCCTGTGATAAGGTGTAGACTCAAAGGCATTTGAAGTGCTTGTTTCAATTTTTATTTTTTAGCCACTGCTTGCTTTCTATGACCTGATAAATTTTTACATAACTATATTTATACAACCGTGTCACGCTTGGCTGCCTAAAGCCTGTAAACATTCTATAATGCGGACATAAAGGAGAATAAAGGGTGGATAAGGGTGTACATTAAACCTAGCAATGCTTTACTTTGCTTCACTCCTCTATCATAGAGGGAACAAATGGTGCAAGGGTTTCGGTCGGTTATCCCCTCGATTTTAGCACTTAACATTCAATGCCAAAGTGGCTTCCGCGTTGAAGGCACATAAAGGCAGGTAGGCTAGAAAGAGCTAGAAGATAAGACCGAAAGAGAGAGAGAGAGAGAGAGAGAGAGAGAGAGAGAGAGAGAGAGAGAGAGAGAGAGATACAGACAGACAGAGACAGAGACAGAGACATAGACAGACAGATACAGAGACAGAGACAGAGAGACATACAGACAGACAGGCAGAGAGTCAGAATCGGAGGCAGACACTAGCAGTCAGACAGAAAGACAGACAGACAGACAGAGAAGACAGACAGATATACAGACAGACAGAGACAGAGACAGAGACATAGACAGACAGATACAGAGACAGAGACAGAGAGACATACAGACAGACAGGCAGAGAGTCAGAATCGGAGGCAGACACTAGCAGTCAGACAGACAGACAGACAGACAGAGAAGACAGACAGATATACAGACAGACAGAGACAGAGACAGAGACATAGAAAGACAGATACAGAGACAGAGTCAGAGAGACATACAGACAGACAGGCAGAGAGTCAGAATCGGAGGCAGACACTAGCAGTCAGACAGACAGACAGACAGACAGACAGGCAGACAGAGAAGACAGACAGATATACAGACAGGCAGACAGACAGAGACATAGACAGACAGATAAAGAGACAGAGACATAGACAGACAGATACAGAGACAGAGACAGAGAGACATACAGACAGACAGGCAGAGAGTCAGAATCGGAGGCAGACACTAGCAGTCAGACAGACAGACAGACAGTCAGACAGTCAGAGAAGACAGACAGATAGACAGACAGATAGACTGACGAAGACAGGCAGACAGACAGGCAGAGAGACAGATTCGGACAAAGAGACAGGCTGGCTGGCAGACAGACAGACAGAGACAGACAGACAAACACACAGACAGACAGACAGACAGACAGACAGAGACATAGACAGACAGAGACAGAGATAGAGACAGAGAGACATACAGACAGACAGGCAGAGAGTCAGAATCGGAGGCAGACACTAGCAGTCAGACAGAAAGACAGACAGACAGACAGACAGACAGACAGACAGACAGAGAAGACAGACAGACATACAGACAGGCAGACAGACAGAGACATAGACAGACAGATACAGAGACAGAGTCAGAGAGACATACAGACAGACAGGCAGAGAGTCAGAATCGGAGGCAGACACTAGCAGTCAGACAGACAGACAGACAGTCAGACAGTCAGAGAAGACAGACAGATAGACAGACAGATAGACAGACAGATAGACAGACAGATAGACTGACGAAGACAGGCAGACAGACAGGCAGAGAGACAGATTCGGACAAAGAGACAGGCTGGCTGGCAGACAGACAGACAGAGACAGACAGACAGACAGACAGACAGGCAGACAGACAAAGACAGAGACAGACAGAGACAGAGACATAGACAGACAGAGACAGAGATAGAGACAGAGAGACATACAGACAGACAGGCAGAGAGTCAGAATCGGAGGCAGACACTTACAGACAGACAGACAGACAGACAGACAGAGAAGACAGACAGATAGACCGATGAAGATAGACAGACAGACAGACAGGCAGAGAGACAGATTCGGACACAGAGACAGGCTGGCAGACAGAAACAGAGCAGACTGACAGACAGACATAGACAAAAAACAGCTACGAGACAGATAAGAATTCTGACAGATACATAGACAGACAGAGAACACATAAAATGGATGCAGAGACATATGAAGAGAAGCAGGAAGAGTGGGAGAAGGAAAGAGGTGGGAGAGGGCTAGACAGAGAGACAGAGACAGAGACAGAGAGAGAGAGAAAGGGGGGAGGAGATGGAGGCTGATAGATGTGAGGGAGGGACATAGCAAAACATTTGAAGAAGAAATTAAACCTCAAAACTTTATCTATCTTTCTTTCTTTCTTTTAATTTATCAATTTTTTTGTTTGAAATGACTCAGAATTGGTATCAGCCTCTCCTAAACAACATGTTTGTTTTTGGTTATTTTTTTTCCCCTCCACTCAAAGATATCCAGGTCCTTCCGATAAAGATCTCAATGATTGACGCCATACACCGATTCAGAAGCAGTAACGTTCTAACAGAGGAAACCATTTTCTCTCAATATAGACTCAATTTGTTTCCTGCTTCTGTTGTTTACTCGTGCGTTTCCTTATTTGATTTTCCCGCAGCAGTGAGGAAAACGTGTCGGACGGCCGTGTTTTCCCAGGGCGTAGGCTGCTTGGAATTATCACTGACGCATGCAGATCGAGCCTGCCTAAACTACAGGCCAAGTTACCGAAGTGACCAAACTTTTGCAGTAGGCTTAAGTGTGAGAGTGAGCTTTAACATTTATCTTCTTGACAGAGTTAGGGTAATTAGATGTTTTTGTTGTGCAGGCCTGTAGGCTGAATTATAAGTGCGTCCTGAGTAAAATTAATTTTTATACAACCTATGCCCATAATTTATGAGAAATAGATCACAACAAATCAATCATGCAAAAGTTTGTTTACTTCGGTGACTTGGCCTGCATTTTAGGAAGCCTCACTGCATTTCAGATAAAAATAAAAATCTAAAAATAGCTGCCAGCGGGGCTGTGCGCATGTCTAGCTCCTGAAGTAAAGCCTGCCCAGAGACGGTGTGTTGGCCACGGCTCTTGCCTGTAGCGGAACTAACAAGATCCTCTCGAATCTGACCCGGATGCCCTCCTCAAAGATTCTGTTTGTCTGATAGAGTCCAACAATTGAGACAGCTGTTGTTCAAATCTCTGACATCTTCGTGTCTAATATTTAGAGTTCTCCGGCCAAGCCCGTCTTTATCTGACATCACTCAATACAAAGATAACAACCGTAACAAGCACGCTTCGTGGTTTGTAGAAGCAAACGTAGCATTACATTTCGGTAACTTGACAAAAATTCCCTCAATTTTTTATACTCGAAATAGCATTGGAAAATAGGTGACTCGTGGATGCGCCTTTTTTTATTTTATCATAATAAGCAATCAACGCGAAAAAAAATCTCACAACAAATCAATCATGCAAAAGTTTGTTTACTTCGGTGACTTGGCCTGCATTTTAGGAAGCCTCAATGCATATGAGATAAAAATAAAAATCGAAAAATTACTGCCAGCGGGGCTGTGCGCATGTCTAGCTCCTGAACTGAAGCCTGACCAGAGACGGTGTGTTGGGCACGGCTCTTGCCTGTAGCGGAACTGACAAGATCCTCTCCAATCTGACCCGGATGCCCTCCTCAAAGGTTCTGTTTGTCTGATAGAGTCCAACAATTGAGACAGCTGTTGTTCAAATCTCTGACATCTTCGTGTCTAATATTTAGAGTTATCCGGCCAAGCCCGTCTTTATCTGACATCACTCAATACAAAGATAACAAACGTAACAAGCACGCTTCGTGGTTTGTAGAAGCAAACGTAGCATTACATTTCGGTAACTTGACAAAACTTCCCGCAATATTTTATACTCGAAATAACATTGGAAAATAGGTGACTCATGGATGCGCCTTCTTTATTTTATCATAATAAGCAATGAACGCGAAAAAATTGTAGGTATATACAGGAATATATGTCTACAAATGAAGTCAAATTCAATGTCTGACAAATACGTGTCTTCTTGTGTTCATTCCAGTCTACTCTTTCCGTTCCTTCTTTTTAAAACCGCCATTCCGTTTTCTGTCATTATTCGTTTACTCCTTTCTTCCTCATTCTCTCACCGTTACCCTCCCATACGTGTCTTCCCCCTCCTCTCACCGTTACCTTCCCATACGTGTCTTCCCCCTCCTCTCACCGTTACCCTCCCATACGTGTCTTCCCCCTCCTCTCACCGTTACCCTCACATACGTGTCTTCCCCCCTCCTCTCACCGATACCCTCCCATACGTGTCTTCCCCCTCCTCTCACAGTTACCCTCCCATACGTGTCTTCCCTCCTCTCACCGTTACTCTCCCATACGTGTCTTCCCCCTCCTCTCACCGTTACCCTCCCATACGTGTCTTCCCCCTCCTCTCACCGTTACCCTCCCATACGTGTCTTCCCCCTCCTCTCACCGTTACCCTCCCATACGTGTATTCCCCCCTCCTCTCACCGTTACCCTACCATACGTGTCTTCCCCCTCCTCTCACCGTTACCCTCCCATACGTGTCTTCCCCTCCTCTCACCGTTACTCTCCCATACGTGTCTTCCCCCTCCTCTCACCGTTACCCTCCCATACGTGTCTTCCCCCTCCTCTCACCGATACCCTCCCATACGTGTCTTCCCCCTCCTCTCACCGATACCCTCCCATACGTGTCTTCCCCCTCCTCTCACCGTTACCCTCCCATACGTGTCTTCCCCCCTCTCACCGTTACCCTCCCATACGTGTCTTCCCCCTCCTCTCACCGTTACCCTCCTCCCATACGTGTCTTCCCCCTCCTCTCACCGATACCCCTCCCATACGTGTCTTCTCCTACTCTCACCGTTACCCTCCCATACGTGTCTTCCCCCTCCTCTCACCGATACCCTCCCATTCGTGTCTTCCCCTCCTCTCACCGTTACCCTCCCATACGTGTCTTCCCCTCCTCTCACCGTTACCCTCCCATACGTGTCTTCCCCTCCTCTCAGCGATACCCTCCCATACGTGTCTTCCTCTCCTCTCACCGATACCCTCCCATACGTGTCTTCCCCCTCCTCTCACCGTTACCCTCCCATACGTGTCTTCCCCCTCCTCTCACCGTTACCCTCCCATACGTGTCTTCCCCCTCCTCTCACCGTTACCCTCCCATACGTGTCTTCCCCCTCCTCTCACCGTTACCCTCCCATTCGTGTCTTCCCCCTCCTCTCAAGGCCCCAATGTGAAACTCACACACACAGCAACTGAAGTTTCACAGCTGTGTCGACCACACGTTCAAAACTGCTGTTATGGAATCAACTTCAGCTAAGCAGCGGTAATCGAGAGAAAGTCTTACCCTGTACACCCTGCCATGCGGGCAGAGATCTGCAAGGCGTAACCGACACCCCGCGTCACGTGACATCTGTATCACGGCCGCGGGAAGAGAAGATGACGTCACGTGACGAAACAAGCCAGCGGGAATGTTCAAAACGAGGCAGATGGTGAAGCAGAAGCAATGGCATATAACCCTAGCATGTTCTTGGGACCTAAGGCTTGGTTTTTACACAATTTAGATGACATTAAGTAATCTGTTATTTGGGTTAAAAAAATATTCTTTCCATGCTGGGTTTGTTGTTGCTACGATAGAAATCTTTCTCACAAAGCTTATAAATAATCCTTGTGGTTAGATACTACCCCTATTCTCTTCATATTTATTTTGGAAGTGGTTCGTTGGACAATATTTATCTTCTTCATGTTTTGATAATGATGGTGTCTTTGTTTCTGCTGCTGCTGATGATAACAGTAAGGGTAATTTTTAAAGCTGAATTGCAAATTTAACTTTATGAATGTCATAAATCCATTGTAGCCCACATAAATTATAACCCTTTCAATAGACCAAAAAATAACAGCCAACCAACGTAATTCTGCCTTCCCATTCTAATCCCCTTTCATAACAGGTAGCAATACATGCCATTCAAAAAAAAAATGAAAATAAAAACATAATTATAAGAAAATAAAAACTTCTTCCTCTCTTCTTTCCATTTCCAGCTCCATAGCTCCAGGACAACAGAGGAAAGAAAGTAGTCATCGACATAAGAACAAAACTGGCAGTAAAAGACGCGGAAAAATACGTCTTTATATAAGAAAATACTGAAGTAACACTTCCAAAACAATAGATTTTTTTCGATACACAATACTTTATTCAACTCTTTTTTT
>JAWDGP010001264.1:272500-275103 GCA_033675545.1 Elysia crispata | reverse complement strand
ACAATAGACGAAAACTGCTGTAAGTGCGCACTTACGGTTGTACACAATAACAATATACCACAGATAGAATATTGGTTACAGTCGATAAATAATACTTACGGCCTCGGTTTCTTTAATTACAACTGCAATAACTTAGGGATGTATTGTTTATGTTTCATTTATCTCATGATTTGTGTCACTGTATTATGGATCACGAGTTTTAGCCATTGTCAGGTCTCAAATAGATCACCAGGTCAGTCTTTTGTATGCAGTGGAACTAGTGCTACAATAATCTGATACTTCCTTAAACCAGGATAAGACTCTCTTCTCGTGGACGTTGTTCTATTTTAAAATTGAACACCAGATAGAATGGGGAATATAATGTATAAGTTTTACATTCTGAAAAAGCCAGTAGCTTAAATAGAAGACCTAGCATCATGTTTTGCGGTCACTGAAAGTCGTAATCTTAAAATCTTAAAATTAAGATCAATTTTTACTGTATCAGTGTTTCAATGTTACCACTTTTGTCTGTTTTGTTCAAAGACATAGAAGGCCTTTCATGCTCTTTGAAGAAGGCTTGAAAAGAGTTGACAAATACTCCATTCTGACATTGGGATCTTTCACTCCCGCGTACTCGCGGAGGTGCAGTCTTTACTTTTGGTTCACTTTCTACAAACATGGATGGGATGGGCATAGTAAAGCAACTTTGATATCGCACTTGACATATGGCTCTAATCTTCCTAAAAAATCTAACAAACTCTCTTGCAATAGCTGATCAGTATGAACTCACTCCACTCAGTATAACAAGCATACCAGAATCCCTGCTGCTGTGTCAAAAGTTGGATGACATCGATTCAGACTCATCCTCTGAAATTTCACTTGCAATTAGTAAACATTTCGCCAATCTGGTCAACCAACAGAGTAGTGTAAGATCTAAAACAGAGGCTTATAGACGGTGATGAGCCTGATCAGCGCAGCAGCAAAAGGAAAGCCCAAACGTTTTTGAGAGAACTTTTCGTGGCTGTGTTTTCGGATGAAGACAGATACGGCCACATTTCAGACTCAGATGACGATGCCGATGAGACTGAATCATGCTCCTCCAAAAGTGAAGAAGACAAAGCGTTTCGGCTTTGAGTAATTCACCTCACCACCCTCCCCACAGTCCCCAGTATCCGTAATACTAATTCTGCAGCTGGGACCTAGAGATGCTGCAAGTAGCACCACAATATCTTTCGACGACAGTTACACTGAGGACAGTTCTCTCAATACACCAAGTCCTTTGCAGTCTGCAGGCTCTATTGTGGAATCACCACCCCATGCCCAGACCTCTGCCCCTTGTGACACACCAAGACAACAGAGGCAGCCTGACAACTTACTGGGGGTTCAATGTTGTTAAACACAAATAGAATCTTGGTCAGGTGTATAGACCAAGAAAAGGTAAAAGCCAGTTAGAGCAAGAGCCATAAAACCAGGGTGCGGGGAAGTTTGCAGATTTAAATGTCATACAAATATTAGCTCTGATAGAGAATTCATTACCTTAAGCTCAAAAGAATCCGAATAAGGAGTGAAAGCCCTAATGTGACCGACATGTCACATGACTATGGTAAGTCTGAAGACAGCTGGTTTAAATTAGACTTTGGCAGAAAGGAAGAAAGAACCTGGTAGTATCCGATGCTAAAGCAATTGATTTAAAGCCAGTATGTATATGAGTACATACAACTTGATGAGCAAAAGCGGATCTTGACGATCGCTATAATAAATATCTTGTACCTCATGTGCACCATGCGTTCTTTAAAGCACTGCATTTAAGTATCATATCTACATTTGCCATGCCTCTGAAAAGACAGTGTGTGTGACAGTGAAATGAAGTGAATTTTATTACCGAACGATGGAAAGTGTGTGCATTTTTTTTCTTGTGTAAATGTTTAACATTCTCATAGCTCGAGGAAAAAAAAAAAAAAAAAATAGTTGATGAAGCTTAGTACAACTTCAATGAGTGTAAGTTCTTTGTTATAATATCAAGATGATAAAATTGCATTTTACTTAATTTGTAATATTCTGAGCGTTAACAAGGGGAGTTGGGGGAGTAAGAGAGAGAGACAGATAGATAGATAGATAGATAGATAGATAGATAGATAGATAGATAGATAGACAGATAGATAGATAGATAGATAGATAGATAGATAGATAGATAGATAGATAGATAGATAGATAGATAGATAGACAGATAGATAGATAGAGAGAGAGCGAGAGATTGAGAGAGAGGTAGAGAGAGAGAGTGAGTGAGAGAGAGAGTGAGTGAGAGAGAGAGAGAGAGAGAGAGAGAGAGAGAGCGAGAGAGAGAGAAAATCCTTTTTATATATACTGACATTAGTAATGTTGATGCAAAGTACTATTTCGTTATTTTTACAAAAGTTATTTCTTCGCTACAGTTGAAGTTATTCTTCTAGGAGTGTTTCCCTCTTTACAAGTGAAAGTGTCTTTAAATGGTTGGTATTTAGCTGGCTTTAAGCATTTCAAATGCTTCATTTTTACATGCAATAATTTAAGTTATTATAGTTTGCAAGATCTGTTAACTTGATTGATGAACTGATTATATCTGTGCATTCCGCAAACTTCAGTTA
>JAWDGP010001264.1:255000-260000 GCA_033675545.1 Elysia crispata | reverse complement strand
CAGCGGATTTCATGTTCTCTTGATTATTTGAAGGTTTAATGAGAAAGGAAGGGGTGACAGCGGATTTCATGTTCTCTTGATTATTTGAAGTTTAATCTTCTACAGGTTCGTATAGAAATCTTTTGTAGGGAAAATAACCGACTGGAAGATGTTGGTCCGTTCTTAGCATTGTAAAGATCGCTCCATACGTTGGCCCACGTTGAAAGGACAGTGAATAGAAAAAAAAAGGATCTGATTGTTTGATTGACACTTCCACTGCCTTACTCTAAATCAACAGAATAATGTAAAATATCAGGTTCATAAATAGCATCTTCTAAGTGAATGCCTCTTCACCTATGATGTATCTAGTTGGAATTCTGTGGTCAGGCTCTGTAGTGTTCACCAGTAAAAACTGTGGTATCCAGCTGGACCACTATGGTTAAGCTCTCAAGGGTATACCCGTAACGATTGTTACATTTAGCTGGAATATTATGGCTGGACTCGAAACGGTATACCCGTAACGCTTGTTACATTTAGCTGGAATATTATAGCTGGACTCGAAAGGGTATACCCGTAATGCTTGTTACATTTAGCTGGAATATTATGGCTGGAGACGAAAGGGTATACCCGTAACGCTTGTTACATTTAGCTGGAATATTATGGCTGGACTCGAAAGGATATACCCGTAACGCTTGTTACATTTAGCTGGAATATTATGGCTGGACTCGAAAGGGCATACCCGTAACGCTTGTTACATTTAGCTGGAATATTATGGCTGGACTCGAAAGGGCATACCTGTAACGTTACATTTAGCTGCGATACTCTAAGTCTACACAGTAGGGTACACCAGTGAAAAGTAAGTATCTAGAACTTTTGAAATCTGAGAAGTAAGTCTCATATTTCTATTTTGGTAGAAATTTTACAACTTCAGGATGACTTACATATATTTTCCTCGGATTTACTTTTATGTTAGACTGAA
This sequence comes from Elysia crispata, assembly GCA_033675545.1. Lineage (NCBI taxonomy): Eukaryota > Metazoa > Mollusca > Gastropoda > Plakobranchidae > Elysia > Elysia crispata. Next base: position 259,042 of record JAWDGP010001264.1, on the reverse strand, counting down.
GCTAACGTAGAATAATCTTTTATCCTTTAAATACAAAAAAATCAGAACAAAATCTGCAGCTAGAACCAAGTTCTACATCCACTTCTTCCATGGTGTAAATTAAAGTACTGTTATCCTCAGACATTGTTTTTTTCTGTTGCCGAGACTATCTCGATGTTTGACCAGTGTCCACAGATGTGCAATGGAAGAAAATTCTCATGTGAAAGCTTAAGCAACGATACCAGTTATAATCTAAATCTCAAAGAAAATTCTTAAAACCTCTGACCGTGTCTAAGTACAGCAGACTCTGGAAATGAGTTCATTCTTTATCTGAGCTCGAAGTCCGGACTGAAAAGCAATCAAATACTACTATACATTTGTCTGTACAAGTAAGACAATGACATGATCTGACATGTCTGATTCTCAGCTTAATGAAAAACAGATTGGAATGGGGATAGAAAATTGAGTAGTTTTTGAATTGAATATTTGGAAAACTTGAACAGTTAAAAATCGGACTGGGTAGGAAAATATTAGACATGGCCAATGTTTGGTGGAAGTATGGTTAATACGATTTCATATGGTTTGTAATGAAGAAGATACAAGCACATGTATCACCGTATTTTGAAAGTGTATAGACATACTTGACAACTCAGATGGAGAATGAGCGAGTGATCCAACAGACGGCAATAGAGCATGGTGTTCCGGCGGACCATGCCCCTCTAGCCACTGGTCCTTTTTCCGGTGGCCTAGTGCCCCTGGAGCTGGCTACCAGTTCTGCACAGTCCGGGCAGGCAGGGGAAAAAAGGCAAACACAGAAACCCTCCAACTATGCACAATTATGCATGACGATCTTTTCAGGGACGGGAAAAGAGGTTCAGCTTCTCAGAATGTAGAACAAACAGGAGGAAATAGGTGCGTAGTTTTGAGACCTGGTTTGAAGTGTACAGATGTCCTCTCCTCTGAAGCCGTCTTTCAGAGGTCAGAGATCTTTCATCTCTGTACAGACTCTTCGTGACGACTTGCAGGCTAAGAGGCCATTGGTGAGAGAGATGAGAGGCCAATCTGCCGAGAGTTGGGAAGGCAAGAAAAGCACCCAATATGCAAATAATTTTGGAAAGGCAAGTTATATCAACATGTTAAATAGCCCACTAAAATAAATATTATGCTTCATATAAAAGATCATCTATCCAGCAATTTGCTGGGCAGAATCCACAGGCTAAGTACTGTAGCAGCTTATGAAGCAATGCAACAGTAGGGCTCAGGATGCTTGGCAAAGTAGTCCGAAGGGCGTCTAGAGGTTCACCGACGGTAGGACATATGGATCCATAAGAACCAGAAAACTTGCCAATCTAAGAACAGAGCGGCTTAGGTGCTATGGTGACATAATTTTATGAGCTAGGGAGGTTTAGGAAGCGTGGGAATATATAGCTTCGTGGAGTTCGGGGAGCGGCGAAGGATAGGGGTTCGAGGGGGGGGGGGAGGGGGGGAATTAAGTGGCAACATTTAAGCAACATAAAATATTAGAAGGTTCCAGAGGCATAGTAAAATTTATGCCCTTGATAAAATTTTTATGGAAGATAAATTATCTTATGTTGGCTGCAAGATCGCAGGCTTTTAATTTTCATGCCACCCCAGGGTAATGTTTTGAAATATAATGCTTATGATTATGCAATGCATATATACAGTGGCTTAGAAACAGAGGTATTATGTGCTTTACAACCAGAAGTACTTAAATACAAACAGCAGCGCTATAACACATGTATCGGTATACATTAGTGCACTTAGACCAGTGTAGTACTGTATGTAGCATAGACGGCGGCTTTTTAACACAAGCAGCTATACTTTGTACAAGCTCAAACAGCAGTGATCTAGACAACTGAGATACTATTACACAACAGCCGTACTAATACACAACTAGTGGTATTCTATACATGCAGAGCTTCTTTATAGGATACAGTTTATACAAGCATCTCTACTTTGTACAGTCACAAGCAGCGGTTCTATGTACAAGTACAAGCAATGGTGCACTTAAATTATAAATGGGACTCTATACATGCAGCGGTGCTCTTTACAAGCATTATTACTCAAATATAACAAGCTCTGCTCTAAAAAACAAACAATTGCACTGTACAGCTTCCAAACGTATCAGAAAACCAATTGCCGGGTGGAAAAATGTAAAAACTTGAATAAGTGAGCGAAAGAAGTATTGCACTATTTTACAACATAAACAAGAAGAATTACAGAAAACTTGTCAAACATCTTTCCCATATTGTTACAAAAATTTTGCTTCTGTGAGATCGATAAAGACCAGTAAGCTTATCTAATTTTGCCTGCCAATCAATTGGCCTGTTTTTCTGTTGTCATGCCTGGTATGAGAGCATCATATCGATGTTTGAGGACTTTAATGTGTGTACACCACAGAGGGTCTCTAGATGTTTGGCTTAATATGATAGATCGATAAAATGTTAGATAAATAGATAGATAGGTCTAAGAATAAAAAGAGAAAGAGACAGAAATAGAAAGAGAGGGAAGAATAGGGGACGGAGGAATAAGACGTGGAAATAATACCTCAGCGAGGGAATTGGATACCAGGTACCAATATCAATGTAACTGACAAACCAGAGGTAGCATAGAGATTGTGTTCTCTCTACCACCGGTTCCAAACATACCTCTGCTCTCTACCATAGAGGCTTGTAAATTTGTCTGTACTACTGGCATAAATTAATCTATAGTGATAACTGAATTCTTTAAAAGCCATGTGGCAGCTGTTTTAAAGTTCAAAGTCTGGGTCAGGATGCCCTAATATCACGCCACCATCACGCCATGCAACACTGTATCAGATTTTTTTTTCGCGCATTATAACTTATTGAATTACGCTGTTATCGAAAGATCAGAATATTATTTTTCTAATCCTATTTCTGACGTAAGTATGAATCGAACATCAATAGCAAGGTTTTCTCTTCTCACCTGGCCATGTTAGAAATAAATTTTACTTAAAACAAAATGCTTTTTTCTTCTTCTACCTTAGAGGTGTCTTTTTCATCAGGTTCCTAATCCTTGCTCAATGCAAACATGAAATTCACTAAAAATGTCATTATTTCTCCAGATGATAAAACACAAAGTAAGGGAAAAAATGAACAAAGATCCTTACATAAGTCAAAATGTTAGGATTAATAAAACTTAAGAATTTACTACTAGTCAATCAACAGTGAGCTGGAGATATTTACAATTATACCCATTCCTTGTCTCCAAAGCTATAGGAAATTGATGATTTCCGATGTATAGCCGATATTAAAACCCATCCACAAATAGTGTCCTTCATCTTTGCTCATTTTGTGGTTGCATCCTCTTGACATTTCAGTGGAAATACCCACATCAACACTACCACCATACCACCAACATGAACAATAACAACAGCATCAACGACAAAAAGCAGTTGCGTGAGGACCAATAGCATCATCATCATCATCATCATCATCATCATCATCATCATCATCATCACCATCTCCATTTTCTACAATAGCACATCATCTCCACTTTCTACAACAGCATCAATGCGATTAGTATTTCCATCATCATCATAAACATTTTTCACCAACACCATCACCATTACCAGCATCATCCATATCCATATAGGTGTTCACATCCTAGTAAGTGCTCCAACCTGGACGCCTCGACTGCCTCTCAGGTGATCCTTGATAGTCTCCTCCACTGTGTTCTGTCATCCACTATTCACCTCGGGTGATCCCTGATAGTCTCCTCCACTGTGTTCTGGCATCCGCTATTCACCTCGGGTGATCCTTGATAGTCTCCTCCACTGTGTTCTGTCATCCACTATTCACCTCGGGTGATCCCTGATAGTCTCCTTCACTGTGTTCTGGCATCCGCTATTCACCTCGGGTGATCCTTGATAGTCTCCTCCACTGTGTTCTGTCATCCACTATTCACCTCGGGTGATCCCTGATAGTCTCCTCCACTGTGTTCTGGCATCCGCTATTCACCTCAGGTGATCCTTGATAGTCTCCTCCACTGTGTTCTGGCATCCGCTATTCACCTCGGGTGA
>JAWDGP010001264.1:230000-250000 GCA_033675545.1 Elysia crispata | reverse complement strand
ATCAATGTGTGTTATCACCAAACAAACTTCCAATCATAGTGTGTTATCACCAAACAAACTTCCAATCATAGTGTGTTATCACCTAACAAACTTCCAATCATAGTGTGTTATCATCAAACAAACTTCCAATCATAGTGTGTTATCACCAAACAAACTTCCAATCATAGTGTGTTATCACCAAACAAACTTCCAATCATAGTGTGTTATCACCAAACAAACTTCCATCTGGTCCCGGGGTAAGTAGAGCTTATTTTAATATTTTATTTAGATCTCAGTTTGTATCAAATTAGTTATTATGTTGATGTACGATTCAGCACAACATTCCCCAGGTACAGTTTAAGTAATAAGAAACATACTGAATTAAATAAAAATTAATGAAATTGAGAAAAAATTTTTCAAGTTCAATAAATTAAATTAGAGTTTTTGATTGATTTATCAAAAACGCTGTAGTAACTGAACATAAATTACAATCATAAGTTTGCGTCGTTGCGGTAAAAGAAATCAGCTAAGAGCCTGGGAGATAATCAGAAAAAAAATAATCTGTCACGACATCATAAATGTGGATCTCACCTTCCCAACCATGCCATGTGTACCGTGCTGGAGCGCACCTGAGGCCATGGTCAAATGTGCGGTCTATGACAATTTAGAAGAAAGAAATCTTAGGGCCGGAGGTTAAACCTTTCTTTTAGTTCAACGTTTATCAGGAAGGTCGACTCCCAAGGTTCGAAGGAAACAGGAATTGTGTACTCACTGTAGAATACGTTAAAACTGACGTGATCAGAACCAATTCTGAGATGTTACAAAAGGTTGTGACTTTTCGCGTGCTCTGCTCTATCTAAAGTTTAGCACCTAGGTGGGTCAAAGTGCTTTCCCGCTCAACTTGGCTTAAATTTCTCACCGTGACCGTGTTGGTGGACCTAGTGAGTTGCATGTTGAGAACAATTTCCCAGTTTGATATCAATTTGTGGCTCACAACAACAGGCAGAGCTGATGGGAGCCGGCTTACTGCCCTGTTACTTCTTCTACAGTCGGGAAAAGAAACAAGAAAATTTTCTAACTCAAATATTGTCGGTTCTGTAGAATTAAATATTGTGAGATTAAACAGTTTAAAGATTAAGATCTCAATTAGATAAACAGATCATGTACTCGTGATGACAAGATAAATAAATTACTCAACAAAATGAGGAGATTTCTATTGATTAAAGTAAAACTAAATACTAAACATTTAGAAGCCATACAGTGGGATTTCATGATTTATGGCACTGGCAATGGCGTTTTGGTTTTCCTAGTTTTTCAAAGTTTTTGTGTATTTTCGTCCTTCAGAAAAAGTAATTTCTTTACTCATAGCAAGGACAATCTTCCTGAACATTTCTCCGGTTTTCCATGTTGGTGGTCTCGTCAAACCTTAGAGGTACGGCCTACTTTGGTTTCTTCTCTCCTTCCCCGGAACATGGTGGTATAACGTTTAGAAGATTGTCGTGGAAGTCCTGAGAGCTTCCAGGTTATGGCGTTGTAACTGCCATGAGTCAATCTAGACATGCGCACTGCTCCGCGAAATGATTCAGTTTTCTAAATCAACGATTGTTTTGCTCCGGACCGTCACTTCTCATCCTGGTTGTGACTGGCAAGCAACAGGCGTTGCCTCAAAGCCATCTGTTGTTGTTTTTTTTATTTTAATTTTATTTCACTTCCAAGCAACCACGATGTACTCATGAACAGGGCGTGTGGTGTGGATTCTAATATCGGGTGTTTCAGTTGCAAGGTTTTTATTTCTGCAGGCAAAGTCTTTCTCAGCTCGCGCTTTAGTGTGCACTTTGATCAGATTCAATTATTCCATATATTTTTTTTCTTTTCAATGAAAGCCTTGCATGGATCTAAACAAAAAGATACAGAGACTATCTGAAGAGCAGGTTTTTGCTCTTTTTTCTCTATATTTACTAACTTAGTCTCCCTCTCTACATGTATGTCTTCAATCGTTTCAAAAATTTTTGGTTTTATTTTGTTTTTGTTTTGTTTTTTGTTTGTTTTTTCTTTGCGTCTTTATTTGGGTCTGGCTGCTCTCTTTTATGCCACGATTTTCATCATGATTCAGAATTATTTTGTTTATGCAATATTTTTGTTTGTTTGCTAGAAAGCTATTGACGTATGCTTTAACTTTTTTCAAACATAAATCGGAGCTATGACGTTTGGTTATTCGGAAATCACTCGATTGCTACTGTTAACAAAGCTAACATTTTTAAAGGGTAACGTCAAAACGGAGAATTCAGGATATGTAGCTGTAATGAAAAGAAAGTGTAAATATACAGCCTTTGAGGGCCGTCAGAAACGAGCAGTATAATTGGAAAAAAAGATGAAAGGTCTTCATAACGCCAAAATGAAAACTTTGGAAATAAAAGAATACTAACAGAGGAAAGCATAGTGTTGAGAATATCCTATGATACTAACAGAGGAAAGCATAATGTTGAGAATATCCTATGAAAACTGTATGATGAAATCCTCATTATAGTGTACGAAAGGGAAGAAGATGTTCACTACTCGTTCCCTTTGTCTGATTTGCCCTAAAAGCGTAACATAATTATGAAGAATATGAGGAAACTAGACCAGAACTTCCTAGTTTTGGTTTCGCTCAATTCCACAAATGGACTTTGGTGAGGCGAAGTTAGAACTGTGGGTCGATAGAAATGCCGAGTGATTGATGTTGAGAGCGACCTGAAGGATGGTGCGAAACATCATGTTGGTTTTTTTAGAAAATGTGTGAGCTTTGCTATCTACTACGATACACACAGCCTTGCCTGGGATACACACAGCCTTGCCTGGGGCACTCACTATCTTACCCAGGATACACAGCGGTGGCCTGGAGTCAGAAGGTTCCATCTGAAAAACAGTGTATCAAGATTTTACTGATAACTGTTGTTTACTTATTTTGTAAATTTAAAAAAACAAATATATTGTGATATGCTGCAACATATAAAATATGGCATAAAAATTATTTTATTTATCATATTTATTAGGACTCCGAACTCTGAACCGTGTTATCTCAAAAGCAGATTTTTACATGTGGAACCTTTCGTTTGTAGGCCGCGCAACATCCTTGCCGGGACAGCATATGCACTAAGGAGCGTAAACCTTTCAAAATACTTTCACTGGTATTACTCAACGGTGCGCAATTTGTCATAGAGGGTTCAGTTACTTGATTCCAGTGAGGAAGAATACCACAGCAAAATGATAATACTGCACGGCTTTGTTCTTCTTGTTGATGGAGTTGAATCCAGCTCATCTATCATCTTATGTGAAATAGATATACCTCATTCCGTGTTGAAAAGTCTTGTGTGCAGTAAGATAGTTCCATCTATATGAAAAAAAAATTATAGAGTGAACGCAAAACAATGCATCTCTCTCTATTTTTTTCTCTTTATGTTTGTGAGTGTTTCGCCATTTTTACTGTTGTTTATTTCCTGTGCCGCTAGCGCTCCATCCAGACAATTTAACGAGGGCCCACGTCGGACATGATATAAAACCATTGCGGAGTTGAGTGGGCGAGAAAAGAGTTTCCGGCAGTGTTGGCGTCTCTGGAGACGTTGGTTAAGTAACAAACAGCCTGGAGGCAACGACTTTAGGAGATATTACAGAGTCTGGCCGGCTGCAAAGCCCTAGGCGTGTGTCGTTAGGTTGGTTTCTTGCATTCGCTTACTCTTAATTAAGTGGCTAACAGTCCTGCTACCCTTCTCCACCTCAAAACATCCAGCTCGGGGCCAATTCGGAAGTTTCAAGTATAAAACTGCACTTACAATGTTAACGTGGTGTTTTAAACTGAACTGTGAATTTAGCCCTGGGAGACTCACTTCATGGTTGTAAATCTAATAGAAGCTGACTATTAAGAGCTGCCCAGTGAAACCAGCTCAACAGTTTCTGTAGTAATATAATATCGAACGAGAAAAAATAAGAAGCACATGTGTAAAGCATAATGCTTGTTTCTAAGCAATTGGAATACTTTTACAAACAAAATAACACTGATCTAGGCCGACACTTTTCTGCGCCGAGGAGCGTGAAACATTGAACTGTCGCAACAGGTCCAGGAATCAAGAAACTTGAGCCAAGTCTGTCGGTAGAGTGCTGGCCTGGCGATAGAGCAACCCCGGGTTCGATATTTGGCTGGACGCTCTCTAGTGGTCTGATCACTGTTGATCTGTGTTTGCTGTCACCATTGTCAGAGAACAAGCACATCTATAAGGTTGAGGCAAGTAGAATCATCGGTGGCTGAGCCAGTATAGAGACTAGGATGGGAGAAACTGAGTGAGGTGAACCCGCCACACAGACATAACGGAGATTCATTATGTGATAGACCAGATTCTATAACGGCTCTTCTTTATAAAAGAAGCTCATAGTCAAGACGGTTCTGAGACGGCGAACAGCCCCTAAACAGCCGGGCTGAGACGTTGGTTGCAGCTTTAATACATGAAAATCGGTATAAATTTAATTTAATAACAATGTGATCTTCTTGCTTTTCAAAAAATAATGATTAACAAAACCTCATTTCAGTATACCTGCGCAATGTGGTAGGATTTCGTACGGTTCTCATGATAATGTTTGAAAATAATCGCAACAAAGTGTGTGTAAGGATAAGCTGTATTAGTTGAATCAGAGACCATCCTGTACAGACTCATCCCCATCCCTTCTATTTCTCGCGGGTTGTGTTAGGTGTATTTTTCAGCCCTGCTTTGAAAATCTGTCTATTTTGCTCATTCAAGGATATTATGGTAATATGAATTTAACTGCCTTTTTAGTTCCATGATAGACATGTTAGGCACATGACTTTTTCTATGGCTTATTAATATTTACTTTTATCCCCCGTACTCCTTACAAAGAAAAATGACCCGAGATGCCTATAGCCACTATATAAACCAATCAGATAAAGTGAGAGATCAGTAGTGTGAGTTTCCTGTCTCTCGGATTTCACGGATTTTGTTTTTTCTTTTCTCCGGATTATTCTGTGTTTCTTGCTTTTGAACAGATTTATCTCTGAAAGATAGTGATGTTGGCTGTCATAATTCTGTCTATACCATAAGGAGCTTATAGTCTTATAGTCTTATAGTCTTGCAGCTTTCCTATCTCTGTCAGAAACTGAGCCCGCAGCTTCCCTCCTCCCAATCTGACGGCTGCACTGAGATGGAGCCATCATGCACCAAATGACTAGTTGTGGATGTCGTATCCCCACAACACAAAGCGATTTCAAAACAAACAATTAGCATAAAAAGAGTGATCATAAGATTTTTTATAATGTATTGCATTATCCTGTCTACAGTTTTCCAATCTCTGCCGCAATTTGCCGAGTCTTTTTCCTTCAGCTCTCCATGTCGGACCAGGATGTTCGATTCTTCATTTATCGTTTCTCGAACATTTCAGAACCGTTTAAGACTCCTCTTTTCCTCAACGCATTGTATGCAAAGCAAGAATCGTAGTTGTCCATTTGTGGTACCCATCAATTAATTTTCAACAAATCACATGAAGTGTATCTGTATTTGTCAATGTGAACATTTTCTAACTTTCGTGGTTTAATCCTGAGGGTTTTGCCCATGACAGATCATCTTTACCAAATTTGTTGACCATCTAGCGGTCGAATATTCAACTGACCACAGTCTAGATGCTGGTACCCACATAAAGCCAAAGCTACGCAAGGATATTTTTATCCAATAAGTCTAGAATGAAAAATTTGTACCGCATCCACTTAAAGTAGTAACCAGGGCGTCCCATTAGAAGACTGTTTATCAAGACTTGAATTACACATCAGACAGATCTGGTTAGAATTAGGATCGAGACAAAGCCACTTCTCTCCTTGAGCTGGTTCTTGAATCTGATAAGACAATCAAACAGCGATTGTCTGGGCTGCACAGACTAGAAAAGAAACTCTTACAAGAAATTGATCCTAACGTAAATCATAATGTAGCAGGTCTATTGTTCTCCTCGCCTAGATAGTTAGAAACGATGTTTTGATGCCAATTTCTGGCGCTTCGTCAAATCCAGGAACGCTAAAAGCGCACACCAGTGAATATTTGCGCATCACAAGACAAGTCAGACGAAAGTTAAAAGAAAAATGAAGACGTTATGTAGAACCCTCGTGTTAGAGTCCTTCATTGCTAGAGATGTTGGGGGCTAGGTACTCTTCTGCGCCGATTCCTCTATAAAATAATTATCTTTCTTTTCTCCACCACGACGCCCCCCCCCCCCCCCCGACACACACACACACACATCTCAGCCCATCTTTCCACAAAATAGATTGCAGACAAAGTTTTGAGATTCAGGGTATTTTAATATTTTTGATAAGCTATTTCTCTGTTTGTGGAAACAGTCAGGCTGGGTGACGCCAAAGCTGAGAATGTTGAACTCTGTCAAGAAGTAGCAACATGCAGTCTAGGAAGTGTCCATATATCAACCAACCCGCTCTTAAACTCTCTGTAACCATGACTCGATCCTAGTACATAACAACCAACCGCTCTTAAACTCTCTGTAATCATGTCCCGATCCTAGTACATATCAAACAACCCGCTCTTAAACTCTCTGTAACCATGTCTCGATCCTACCACATATCAAGCAACTCGCTCTTAAACTCTCTGTAACCATGTCTCGATCCTAGTACACATCAACCAACCCGCTCTTAAACTCTCTGTAACCATGTCTCGATCCTAGTACATATCAACCAACCCGCTCTTAAACTCTCTGTAACCATGTCTCGATCCTAGTACACATCAACCAACCCGCTCTTAAACTCTCTGTAACCATGTCTCGATCCTAGTACACATCAACCAACCCGCTCTTAAACTCTCTGTAACCATGTCTCGATCCTAGTACACATCAACCAACCCGCTCTTAAACTCTCTGTAACCATGTCTCGATCCTAGTACATATCAACCAACCCGCTCTTAAACTCTCTGTAACAAGGTCTCGATCTTAGTACATATCAACCAACCCGCTCTTAAACTCTCTGAAACCATGTCTCGATCCTAGTACACATCAACCAACCCGCTCTTAAACTCTCTGTAACCATGTCTCGCTCCTAGTACATAAGTGTACATGTTACTAGAAGAAAAGGCACTTGAAAGTTGATGGGTCTGTCTGTTTCATGGTATTGTTAAAAGTTCTTATTTCCTTTTATAATTCTGATAATTTCATATAGCTTTCACTATAGAAAAGCTAAGGAAAAAATTGTCTTGTTCAAGCTGTTAAAATTTCTAACATGATATGTCTGACATGTGACTCATTTGGCGCGGCTGCAAGACATATCTCAATCCTACTTTCTTTAAGATTTTTCTTTTTTTTACCCTACATACAGCACTAAATTCTGGTTTTCTACTCGATCTTTCTCGACCCCTCGTCCTCTATCTTTGTTCGTATTCTGGGTAATTTATCCATCTCTTTCCAACTCTAATTCTGTCTGTTTGGCTCACGGTCTTTTCTCTTCTCTCTCTCTCTCTCTCTCTCTCTCTCTCTCTCTCTCTCTCTCTCTCTCTCTCTCTCTCTCTCTCTCTCTCTCTCTCTCTCCCTCCCTCCCTCCTTCCCTCTCTCTCTTTGTCTTTCTGTCTCTCTTTTCCTCATTGTCAGCAGAACCCATATCACACATCATTAGTCATGAACAAGCTCCCCAGATAGAACCGGCCCATTTGTCAAAGACAATTTATTTCTTTTAATATTGTGAGAGGCCTAGGACATATATGAATTGTCCGAAAGCCAAAATCTCCACGTGTTTGAAAACGTGTGTGCGCTATGCGAAAACCATCTTTTAGACTCTGAAATGTATGAGAAAATGACAGATGGCTCAAGAGTCAGATTAGCGTTGCGAAATGTAGAATAGCAACATTTGCCGTGCAGTTTTTCCATTTCTTTTATTTTCATTGGAATGATCGCTTTTCTTGATGAGATCTACTTATTTATTTATTTCTTGTTGTTCTTGTCTCTTCCTCTGTCTGCTTCTTCCACTGCCTTTTTCCTAGTGTGATGCTTCTTTTGTTACCTGGCTTCATCAATATGTACCTCATTCTTTTTCCTAGTGTGATGCTTCTTTTGTTACCTGGCTTCATCAATATGTACCTCATTCTTTTTCCTAGTGTGATGCTTCTTTTGTTACCTGGCTTCATCAATATGTACCTCATTCTTTTTCCTAGTGTGATGCTTCTTTTGTTACCTGGCTTCATCAATATGTACCTCACTCTGTGTCCTAGTGTGATGCTTCTTTTGTTACCTGCCTTCATCAATATGTACCTCACTCTGTGTCCTAGTGTGATGCTTCTTTTGTTACCTGGCTTCATCAATATGTACCTCATTCTTTTTTCTAGTGTGATGCTTCTTTTGTTACCTCGCTTCATCAATATGTACCTCACTCTGTGTCCTAGTGTGATGCTTCTTTTGTTACCTGCCTTCATCAATATGTACCTCACTCTGTGTCCTAGTGTGATGCTTCTTTTGTTACCTGGCTTCATCAATATGTACCTCATTCTTTTTCCTAGTGTGATGCTTCTTTTGTTACCTGGCTTCATCAATATGTACCTCATTCTTTGTCCTAGTGTGATGCTTCTTTTGTTACCTGGCTTCATCAACATGTACCTCACTCTGTGTCCTAGTGTGATGCTTCTTTTGTTACCTGGCTTCATCAATATGTACCTCATTCTTTTTCCTAGTGTGATGCTTCTTTTGTTACCTGGCTTCATCAATATGTACCTACCTCTGTGTCCTAGTGTGATGCTTCTTTTGTTACCTGCCTTCATCAATATGTACCTCACTCTGTGTCCTAGTGTGATGCTTCTTTTGTTACCTGGCTTCATCAATATGTACCTCATTCTTTTTCCTAGTGTGATGCTTCTTTTGTTACCTGGCTTCATCAATATGTACCTCATTCTTTGTCCTAGTGTGATGCTTCTTTTGTTACCTGGCTTCATCAACATGTACCTAACTCTGTGTCCTAGTGTGATGCTTATTTTGTTACCTGGCTTCATCAATATGTACCTCATTCTGTGTCCTAGTGTGATGCTTCTTTTGTTACCTGGCTTCATCAATATGTACCTCACTCTGTGTCCTAGTGTGATGCTTCTTTTGTTACCTGGCTTCATCAATATGTACCTCACTCTGTGTCCTAGTGTGATGCTTCTTTTGTTACCTGGCTTCATCAATATGTACCTCACTCTGTGTCCTAGTGTGATGCTTCTTTTGTTACCTGGCTTCATCAATATGTACCTCATTCTTTGTCCTAGATGTCTCTTGCCATTCTTTTTTCTGATGTGTTTGTCACTATTGTTTTTCTTGTTTCTAATAAATCTTTCTCGGTCTGCCTGTCTGTCTGTCTGTCTGTCTGTCTGTCCGTCTCTCTCTCTCTCTCTCTCTCTCTCTCTCTCTCTCTCTCTCTCTCTCTCTCTCTCTCGCTCTCGCTCTATCACTATTGTTTTTCTTGTTTCTATTAAATCTTTCTCTGTCTCTCTCTGTCTCTCTCTCTCTCTCTCTCTCTCTCTCTCTCTCTCTCTCTCTCTATCTATCTATCTATCTATCTCTCTCTCTCTCACTATATTTTTTCTTGTTTCTATTAAATCTTTCTCTGTCTCTCTGTCTGTCTGTCTCTCTCTCTCTCTCTCTCTCTCTCTCTCTCTCTCTCTCTCTCTCTCTCTCTCTCTCTCTCTCTCTCTCTTTTCTGTCCTTGCCATATTTTTGTCATTAGACCACACCCATCCCTTTTATTCATCTCTCACTAACGCTTTCCCTCCCAATACACTCACGTGTATTGTAAAGGCTATGCCCGATGCTTCTCATCTCTATTCAATCTAAACTAATTATTCTAGTGAGAACTTTTTGATCTCCAGGCAACCTAGAGGTATGAAGAGCGTTAAATGCGATCAGCCTTGTGATCTCAAAGATGATGCTTTAATTTTCTTGTATAATCCTATCCAATCTGACGGTTATTTTTGTTTGTTTGATACTTCGCGCTCATGTTGAGGATCACAGAACCAAAATTGGAAGAATAAATTTCAGTATATCTTTCACATGTAAGCAAAACTTGTCTTTTCTAAGATTTATTATAAAGAACTCTATCCTAAAATGTTGAGATTATCCTTTTATCCGCTAAATTACATCTATCCAACTGAAAATGTTGCATGAAACATAACATGTATATTTTCCAGTCATCTTAAGCAGAATTAAGATGGCTCTGAACGAATGAAAGTGCTAATGAATGTGTTCCTATTTTGTTGAATCAATAACATGAAATAGATAATTCAGATTTAAATACACAATTAACCATCCATCCTTTAAAACAAAAAAAGGAATATCTACAATGCTTCATGCCTTCAACAGGACTGTTACATGCTAAACTATGGAGAACAACTTTATTGATAAAAAAAAAAAAACACATCTCTTGAACGTGTTATTTTGTGCGTGCAGCTTGGAAAATTATCCCCTTGAAATCTTCAGAGAGCCTAAACGGAAATTCCAAAATAAGGAACTACAGCCTGGCATAGTGCTGAGTAGAATATCAGAGGAATGTGAGCTCAGTTGAGGAGATACCGTGGTCTGAGCTTAAGGAAAAACCAGTTTTGCCACTTGTCATGAATTTTTCTACGGTAGAGTAACAATCTAGCATTTTATGGTTGGCGTTACTTTTTTAAGACTTTGTGATAGTTAATACTTATAACCATCAAGGCGCCAAGTCTATGCGGTCAGCAATGCATTGCTGTAAAACAGGAAAAAAATTAATCACATGAATAAGATATTAATGAATTACTGCAAAAAAAAAATAAAAAAAAAATATGTACAATACAAACTTGCATTAACTCGAAAAAAAGTTTGAAAACGTTCTAAATTTCAGAGGAAAAGTAAGGAAACAAGCGATGGATATTACTCAAACAACAATAAAATACATTTCCTTTCTGTCATAAAACAAACAGAAATTGATAAATCGTGCATTTGCAATGATTGCTGTCCTCGATTCTAAATTATTTTGAATTTTAAAGCTTTGAGTTTATATTATGCTAGATTTTCTCTAAGACAATTGTAGAAATAAAAGGAATAAAAGAAAAACCCGATTAAAATAAAGTGAAAGTTGAGAAATGAAACGGACAGTAAGCAATAGAGCGAAATACACGAAGAATCGTTGTCAAATGACTATGATTTCTGAAGCTGCAATTATTTCTTTAAAAGAATTATCATACACTTTTATTTGCTCTTTTTTTAAGAGCCCTGATGCCCAAGAGCAACTTACAGCAAGCTTTTTATCTAGATGTCACTTGGCCCCTCAATGATATTTTATTTCCGCCAAGCTTTCAATGGACGTCGTCATGTTATATTTACCCGCAAAGAGGCCATGTTGCATGGTGTCAAGATTTCTACTGCACAAATTTGATGTTGCTCTCAAATAAAAAAAAAAAAGCAATAATGAACAAAACAAAATCAAGGAAATAAAATAAACAATGAGCATTTTATGCAAGACAAAAATCCAGGGTACCCGCTGTAGCTATCATGACTGGGTTTGTTTGGTTGCAATTACAGGGGTCTTGATTACAGCTTTTGATTTCTGGCTGGAGAGCGTTAATCACGCTCCTGATGCATGAAATTAATGCGCTGAACTATTTTCTCGGCTTCTCTCCTTGCCACTCAGAATACCGTAAACATCAGCTCTGTCCTTGAGATTTTTGGCTTGTTGTTAATTATAAAGGATGCCACATAACATGCTTTTTGATTCAAACATTTCGCTTCTTTTTTCTATTCTTGTAATACGTTTAATATGACAATAACGGTGATGAACACAGATTAATAAGAGTTTTGGTTCTTTGTCATCACGCTTGTTTGGGAAGGCTGCATGTATCTGCACTACAGATGGTCTAAACTTGTTTGGGAAGGCTGCATGTATCTGCACTACAGATGGTCTAAACTTGTTTGGGAAGGCTGCATGTATCTGCACTACAGATGGTCTAAACTTGTTTGGGAAGGCTGCATGTATCTGCACTACAGATGGTCTAAACTTGCTGCGGAAGTACATGAAGATAACGATCGTTTACATCTGACTGCTTTAAAGCTAGTGGTGGCCAACCTAGTTCTTCAGTCACCATACAGGATCTGAGCTCATCTGAACACCAGAACTAACTCATCATCTTGCACTGTCCTCTAACTATCTCTCTGGTCGCGCGGTTATCTGGTGATCGAGTGGAATACCTGCAGTACGGAGATCCACAAGGTGGGGCCTCACCATTCTCGGTGGTTGAGCTGAGCTACTGTCCTCGACATTCATCTTATCTGTTTGGTTTTTAGCAGATGGTACAAGATTCCTAATGTCATGGATATTTCACATCATGTCAAAACATGTCAAACAATAAATCAACATCAAGTCTGTGCTTTAAGCAATTCTCTGGAAACATAGAGACCATATCTAAAATATTTTGGGTTTACTGTTTTATAACAATGTTGTCTCTATGATTTTGTCTTGCTTAGTCTGCCACATTGATAATCCCGCTAACTTAGAAAAAGAAAATAATACGTAGCAGGTTTGGCTTGTACTTTGCTTTCAAGCTAAAAAGGCCCTATATCCGGAGTAATTCAGATTGAAAGTAGAATTTTTAGCCATAGAAATAAACTCATAAAATAGAACACAGTTGCTTTGATTTTCATTCAGCCTTATTTAGTGATAACATATGACTAGTGTTACATTGTTTTCATTGTGTTCCAAGAAGAAATGAGTTTTAGCACTCACAAAATTCTTCTTATCAACTTCTTACTTGCTCAGTTAAGACAGATGTATGTATTCGCAAAGGTGAAAAAATGGTTAAATAAACGAAATGTTTATTAAACATACTGTCAATCAACCTTCATCTAAATAATATTTTGTTAGTTTTTCTAGTAATGCGTGTCATAGTATGTTAGTTAATTCTTGTTTTATTTGCATTGGCAGACGGAAGATCTTTTGACAAGTATCAGTATAGTCGATAACGCGAAACAAGTCTTTTGACAACTATCAGTATAGTCGATAACGCGAAACAAGTCTTTTGACAAGTATCAGTATAGTCGATAACGCGAAACAAGTCTTTTGACAAGTATCAGTATAGTCGATAACGCGAAACAAGTCTTTTGACAAGTATCAGTATAGTCGATAACGCGAAACAAGTCTTTTGACAAGTATCAGTATAGTCGATAACGCGAAACAAGACTTTTGACAAGTATCAGTATAGTCGATAACGCGAAACAAGTCTTTTGACAAGTATCAGTATAGTCGATAACGCGAAACAAGTCTTTTGACAAGTATCAGTATAGTCGATAACGCGAAACAAGTCTTTTGACAAGTATCAGTATAGTCGATAACGCGAAACAAGTCTTTTGACAAGTATCAGTATAGTCGATAACGCGAAACAAGTCTTTTGACAAGTATCAGTATAGTCGATAACGCGAAACAAGACTTTTGACAAGTATCAGTATAGTCGATAACGCGAAACAAGACTTTTGACAAGTATCAGTATAGTCGATAACGCGAAACAAGACTTTTGACAAGTATCAGTATAGTCGATAACGCGAAACAAGACTTTTGACAAGTATCAGTATAGTCGATAACGCGAAACAAGACTGCCATGAACAGTCTCAAGTCTCTGGCACCGTAGAGTTACATAAAAAAAGCCAGCAACAAGATGTACTCTGACTCTAGCAGAACAACAAGAAAGTGCTAATTGTTTGGATACTAATATATCATAATTTATTTTATGTCTGACACCATCTTTCAGATTATTGTGCTCTTCATTCCACAGCTCTCTGACGAATGGCTGGTCAACTTGACCGTAAACTTAACTTGATCTTGCATTTATCTCGCCTGGCACTAGAGTTTCTGGCTGTACAGTTTGTATTCCCCATCTTTGAGTAACAATGACTGAAGATGTGGCCCAGGCTGGCCTGGACAAGAGTTTCTGGCTGTACAGTGTGTAGTCCCCATCTTTGAGTAACAATGACTGGAGATGTGGCCAAGGATGGCCTGGACAAGAGTTTCTGGCTGTACAGTGTGCAGTCCCCATCTTTGAGTAACAATGACTGGAGATGTGGCCAAGGATGGCCTGGACAAGAGTTTCTGGCTGTACAGTGTGTAGTCCCCATCTTTGAGTAACAATGACTGGAGATGTGGCCAAGGATGGCCTGGACTACAGCAACGCCTCGGATCTCTTGACCAGCGAGTTGTCCGGTGTCGGAGACCCATCCATATCGGCGGCGTTTACGATCCTTCGTCTCTGCCTCGCCATATTTGGGGTCCTGGCCAACACTGTCACTGGAGTTGTCCTGACCAACCGGAAGCTGTGGTCACCCACCTCGATGCTGCTGCTGTCCCTGGTCGCCTACGACGCGGTGTTCCTGCTGGCGTCCATCCCAGTGAGCGCCATGGGCGTGGTCATCACCACTGACCTCGAGACGTTCGCCGTCATCTTCGGTATCTGCTACCCGCTACGCTTCATGGCCCAGACAGGCTCCATCTACACGACCGGTGAGTCCTGGGGCAAGTGGACGGACTGCTGCCACATCCAGTAGAGTGGTTGTCCGTCTGGGAGGTTATTTTAGTAAACCCATTCCTCTGAGACGTGTGATTTCCTTATCTTTTCAGACGTAAATTCTTGTTGTCCCATTTGGTGCGAGCATACAATTAAAAATTGTGTTTTAAAGTCTGTATCATGGAAATAAGGAATAATCATTCATCCCCGTCAGATATTATGCTTGTGATTTTTGTCTTAATAAAATTGTGATTGGCTGTCCTATAAGTCATGTAAAATACTGCCTATATTTGTATGATTCGAGCTTGAGTGAGCCCGATTCAAACCTCAAAAAAGTATTTCAAATTTTTTATCAATGGCGTATCTGTATTTACTATGTAATAGAAAAGAAATAAAAAGGCGGGTGGGAAAAATTAAGGGCAGCCTAGTAACACAAGAAAAAAAATGATTGTGAAGTTAAAATTGTTAAGAGGTGGTTGAGGCGTGGATTTTTTTTACTGTGATGAAAAGGAAGAAAAGAATTTTGGAAGACAGAAAAAAATCTATTCTTTTGTTTAAAAATCCTTCATTTCGAGCTTGTTTAATAAGGATAATGATGCACTTTGAAGTTAAGCTATTCTTAATGTACAATTTTTTAAATAATTCACTTTATACTCTAAACACTTGAAGTAGGTTTAGCAAAAAAAAAATTCAAAACAGATTGTTTCTAACTTAAGCAGAAAACGAGTTTTGGCCTTGGCATTTCAAGTTGCAGCTTTCCATTGAATGTTTTTTCATGAATACTAGGCTTTCTATCAATGAAGTTTCACCTTTCTAGAAACAACGTGGCAATCAACGGATTTGTTTGATATGGCTACTGGTTTTAATGTCTCTATTCATCTATTATCTTTTTATCGTGAAGACTTCTCTATCCACACTTACTCACAGAGAGGAAGAGAACCCTGGCTCCAAGGCATCAACCCTATTCCAACTCTGCCGTTGTTTATGTCTCTATAAAGACAGCCTTGCTATTAACTAAATAAAAACTAATACCACCCCTCCTTCCCACCTCCCCCACCGTTTCCCCAGTGACAGTCACTATAGAACGCTTCCTGGTCGTCCTGAGACCACTGAAGGCGCGAGGGTTTTGTACATTCGGGAAAACCCGGAGAGTGGTACTGGCTATCTTCATCTTTTCTATGGTGTTCAACATCCCGCGCTGCTTCTTCTACCAGCTGGCCACATCATTCGCTCCAGGCCCGCACGTGAGTTCTCACCTCATCCCGCCCTACAATGCTACGACATCCCGTAAATCTAGTCTATGGCGCTAATCCAATCTAAGAGGCTACAAAACAAACCTAATCCCTGGTGCTGTTTACCTATCAAAACACCGGACCACAGATCATTAGTCGCACCGGTGTATTTTATAAAACCCCAATATTTGACCATCTCTTACTGCTCGAGTCAGTTTAGTCAAGACTCACCAAGGGAAGGATTCGCACGGGCGGTATGATAAATTAAATGCAAAAAAAGTTTTCTATTGACCTTAGGTATTGCATGAGAATGTCTTAATTAAGTATATCAGCTGACGCGTTATGTCCACGATTCAAGTTTGATATCTTTTGTTGTTAGCAAGTTTGTAAATAAAATTTCAATGTGTTTAAATTGTCTTCCGTTTAGAAAAACTATGTGCTTCAAGCCAAATTGAGTAATTGATAAAGTTTGAAGGATTGATTTTTATAATTCAAAGTTGTTGTTTTTTTAATCCTGGCTCAGCAATATGAAATATTCCCGAAACAATGACCTTTCTATAATCTCATATTTTTGTTTAAGACTGTCACGTAAAATCCTTGCAAAAGCAAATTAGATAAACAGTTTCCTGACATGAAGAAAATGACTTTAGTTTGATCTGCCTCGCCTCTTTGATTGTTTTTAGAAGCGAAAGCATCCTGGCGTCACTCGAAATAATAAAATTCAAACAGACGCACGCTCCTAGTGCTGTCCCAGATCACCCGATGACCGATAGTTGAAGCTTGCATCCGTAACAACTCTTGAACTTGTAGGGTAATTTATTTTTTAACATGAGCCTCTTTGATCATATAATTGGTATCTTAACCCAGTTTACCATCATTTTTCTTCTAGACCAAATTGGTAATCACTGTCTACATCTCTGGGTCTAACAAGCGCAATTCAAATGACGCAAAAAAAGAGTTCACTTCATGTATAATAGAGAAACAGAGGAGAAAGCTAATCAATTTTTTTTAAGTCGAAGTTCAAATAATTTAAAAAAAAGATATCAGCCAAAGTTACTGCGCAAAATATGCGGTAAATTACATGGCTTTGAAAAATGTGATTAATCTCTAGACATCATGAAGGCAATTTGCCAAACCCCAGGTTTATAATTTTCAAAATTCTTTAATGTGGGAGACTGAGAGTAAATGAGAACCGAACAATCGCAAGACTTCGCTCCGACAACGGATGCTCTGGGCTTTGCAGCAATTCATGAATAATAAACAAGAAAGTGGGGAGAAGCTGAGTTGAGATCTGCACAACGGGACCGGGAGATAATGAGGCCTGTTGCTCCAGGACATTTCTATTGTTGCTGTTTTCTGCTGCGAGGAATTGGCGAATAATAGAATTATGAAATATATAGAAGCTCAGTTATATCACGCAATGAATTCTCTTTTCATAAATTTCTGTGCTGTTTATTTATATCAATGCTGAGGAATGATTTGTTAAAAAAAAGTCTGGATGAAAAAAAAAAAGAGAAATAAAGAGTCATTTCCTCCTGAAGTTTTTGAGAACAAAATTAGGTGAGATTATACAGTATCAGATTTGTTTCCTCCAATATCACTAAGAATGTTATTCATTTTAGTCCATTTTTAAATTTATTATCGGTGAGACAGAGATTAAATTATTCAAAAAGATACAGATTTTTTAAATATTTTCTATCGTGTTATAACTAATCTTGGATAATGTGTCAATGAGATAATTATTGTTCAATAAAGGGTTTTCCTCAGAGTTATACATATATATATATATATATATATATATATATATATATATATATATATATATAGAGAGAGAGAGAGAGAGAGAGAGAGAGAGAGAGAGAGAGAGATACAACTCACAGCCACATAACAGTGAGCTTTAGCTCTACATGTCAGTTCTAAAGTTTTCACTTCGTTATTGAAACGGGTTTCTAAACATCAATAAAATCTGAAGGGCAGCTTTTGTACCTCAAGTTTTTCACAAATGAATCCTACATAATGGACTGTTAACCCATATGAGTTTGAATTTAAAAGAAACTGATGCATTGAGTTCAATTTTTTTTTCCTTCAGAAAAAGTCCGATATATATATATATATATATATATATATATATATATGTATATATAAAAGCGGACTTGGGAGGTTTTGACCGCGAACTCCTCCGTTATTACCCAACCCAAACATTTGTAACTTTCCAGGTGTCTAAAACATTCATGTGGCTAGATTCTAAATCATAAAAACATCAACGCAAACTGCTTTCCTCGATTTCCCGAAAATGCTTTGTTTCGTCAAGAACGGCTAACTTACGATCACCAATTTCGCGCGCCATTTTGTAAAACCTAAATCTATATACCCAATTTTTAAAAAAAAACATTCATTACCAAGTAAGATTTAGATAACTGCGCGACTAAGGATTCCCGCAAGGCACTGCTCTTTTTTGTGTTAAATGCGAAATTTCAAATTTTCTAATAAGCGTTTAAAATGATCTAAAACAGATTTGGAAAGACCTGTAGAAATAGTCGATTTCCTTTATTCCAAAAGAATTAAGTTCTATATCTAAATTTTCTTTTTAGAATCAGAAATATTGTGATATCTAGATTCTAGGTAAAGATGGATATGTTGAGGCATATACATGTGGATCATGGAAGTAAAAGGAGAGATTATAATGCATGTAATTGACTGGGACGCTGTCTTGTCCTCTTACACCGTGCATGCAACATGTTGGAACATTGATGTTTCGTTGGCTGTAATCCTTATCCTTTTGTGCCCTGCATGAAACACATTGGATCATTGATGTTTCATTGACTGGGATCCTTTGTCCCATTGTACCCTGCATGCAACATGTTGGACCCTTAATGTTTCATTGTCTTAGATTTTTTACCCTCTTGTACCCAGCATGCAACGCGTTGGACCATTAAGGTTTGTATGGCTGAAATCTTTGTCCTACGGAACTTTGCAAGCGACACGTGGTATCATATTTTTTTCTTTTAAAACTTTCGCTTTCCATTGAACGTAAAAAAAAAATAGAAAAAAGAAAAGGAAAAAAAACCTGATTCTCTAATAAATTCAAGGTTAATTAAATGGACCTGAGCTAAGAAATGACCCAACTAAATGGCCATGGTTCTTTCCTTAAATCATCACTTTTGGCTTCAATCTTTAATTTACTGTCGTCGAGCCGAATGCCCTGATTGATGGACAAAACCTGTTTATTCAGATCAAAACTATCATAGCTCGGGAGCGGAAATATCGCTTCTGTTTTATAAAAGTGCGTAACTGTTGTGAATCGTGGAATAACCTGTTAAGATAAAGACACTTCTTCAGGATGACACCCACAGCGAGGAGGCCAGGAATGAGGCGGGAGTTGGCGACACTTCTTGGACACTCGACAATAGCTGTGTGGACAGAGAAATAGATACACAACCAGGGTGGGTGAGAAGGGGATTAAGACAAAGAGAGAGAGAGAGAGAGAGAGAGAGAGAGAGAGAGAGAGAGAGAGAGAGAGAGAGGGGGGGGGGTTGGAAAAAGCGAGAGACAGACTGACATTCATACAAACAAAAAGAGAGAGAAAAACAAGCAGTTCACAAGACTCTAACAACATATAAGCTGACCATCGGTTTGGAGATAACTGCTATGGGAGAGAATCAGATATCAACATCATCAAAGCAACGAGACGGAAGTTCAGTAGGTTTGTTGCACCAGGACGAACAAACCAAACTGTGCAACAAAAATGCCCACTTGAGCCGTCGGCTGTTGGCATCAGAGAAAAGTCCCCGGACTAACGAACAATTCTAAATTCAGCTCCTCTGAACTGTGTGACAAATGACTGGGACTTCCTGACGCTAGTTTCTGTGGAGAACGGCTTCCAGCTGTCAGCAGAAAAATATATGGGAGGATTTACGCAAAGGAAGCCATTATCTTCGTTAGCAAAATGAACCCAGGGACTTTGCGGTCATTAGGCCCTCTAATGAGTTAGCGATGGTTCACGGTAGGCAAACCTATCCTGGAGACAGGAGTTTGTAAACTTTACCGAGTGCATCAAGAGGAATCTGAAACTTCTTAACGGACATGCTGGAGCATGACTGGTCAGGAGGTAAAGCACTCACATCGACATCAGTGAACGTAATTGGCATCCCGCGTTAATCTCCCATCCTTCAGCTGGGGTTGGAATATCCACCCTGCAGATCTGTCTATATCAGTTGCAGTTTACTTGGAGTGTGCGGAAAAAAATTGTAGTAGTAGCAGTAGCAGTAGCAGTAGCAGCAGC
>JAWDGP010001264.1:220000-227500 GCA_033675545.1 Elysia crispata | reverse complement strand
AGTGCTACTCTTTAAATTTCTTGGATGAGAAAATGTCACAATGGTAACGCACCTTGTTTACAGCTACTTCCGAACCATCTGAACGAATTTCCTTTTAAAAATTCTGTGTACTGCCACACTTAACTACGTTTGGTGAATTGTTTTGACTTCCACCTGCGCATTGGTTGTAAGGAAATTAAAAACAGTTAAAGCGAAATTTTTTAATTTGCTCTTAAAGCATGACAAGGACATAAAAGAATTTTATGAAATTTAAAGCTAAGTATTTTATTACAAAACATGGACTGAATATTAAAACAACAAAAAATATGCCTCTGGACTTCCGAAGAGTGTCAATGTCTGTGCACTTTACAATGCTGTTCTAGTGTATACATTTAACTACTCACTTCAAAAAGAAACGATCATTTAAGTTTCATAAAACCCTGACGGAAAAATCGATATACTTAAAGATGTCGCAAAATAGGAAGAGTTAAGAGCAATAAGGAAAAGAAACAAGGGTTCTAAAGACTAAAAACTAGACTAACGGAATCTTCGCTTATTTGTCTACAACACATTATTATTCATAATTATCAGAATAGAGTTCGGTGTTTAAATATAAAACTAAACAGAGAGCTTTAGCTCCTGCCACGCCGCTAGCAAATCTATCGCCGAGCTTTATAGCGATTTATGTTGTAAGAGATTTGTTTACCAAGCTTGAACGGTTCACAAAAAGCAATTCAGGCATGTTTCACTCATTTCTTGTAGAATTTCATACAAAATATTCTTTTAAATGCTGTTTCCTTCAAAAGGTGAACTCCTTAGAACAACTAATCTGGTTTGTTCACAGAGCAACACGACGGTCAACTCGACCTCTGGCGGAGCAGTTACCTTCAGGTGTCGTGCAGCACTCCAGGATGTAGACAGGGG
Organism: Elysia crispata; assembly: GCA_033675545.1. NCBI lineage: Eukaryota > Metazoa > Mollusca > Gastropoda > Plakobranchidae > Elysia > Elysia crispata. Next base: position 226,597 of record JAWDGP010001264.1, on the reverse strand, counting down.
ACTGGTGGACAGCAGCAGCAGAAGTGACCAACCACAGCTGTTCACGTCCCTAAATAGTAGCCAATCAGCAGCGATGTCTTCTCCCCTGCTGCCTGGTCCCTCCATCGATCTCCTAAGCAGCAGTAAACACAGCTTGGCTGAACCCCAACACATCATCGGGCTGTCTTCATTGTCACCGTTATCTTTGCCGTCGTCGTCGTCGTCATCTCAGTCGTCGTTGTCTGCTCTATCGACGGCATCTCCCAGTGCCGTGAGGGGTGATCCGTGCCTGGCGGATGAGATGAGGCTGCAAGACGCAGATGCAGCGTACTACACCTGGCTGTACACGGTCGTGTACGAGCTGTATGTGTCTGGCGTGTTCTTCTACCTGTTGCCTTACGCGCTCATCCCGATCCTGAACCTGCAGCTCCTAGTGGCCATCAAGCAGCGGCGGGACGAGACCAGGAGGATCAGCCTCAAGAACCAGCACCAGGTGGGTACCAGCACATCACTGGACAAAAACACACAACCACCAGATGGGTGACTGTATCTAATAGGACAATAACACACAATGACCAATTGGGTCACCACATCTAACTAGACAATCAGATGGGTAATTGCGCTCGAGAGACCTTTTCTTGGTCTGTTGATTTACAAAGTTCAAAGTTTTTACAGCAGCGAAAATATCCATATTTCTCTTATTCCATCTGTCTGGTTTTTTTTTCCCTCTCTCTCTTATTTCCCGAGGGTAATGGTAGAAATATTGTACCTAATGAGCAGCCTTGTCTTTTTTCACAGATCTCTTTATTTTCATCCCTCCACTTTGCCTATCCTACTTGTCCATTATGCACCCTATTCCCCTTCCACCCCCTGTCTTGCTCAGCGTGTACTATAGTTAGCTAACGTCTTCTTCTCTCCTACTTTTTATGTCACAGATGAGTAGCCAGAAACCAACAGACATGGAGGACGGCCTCACCATGATCGTGCTTGGTATTACCGTCTGCTTCTTCATTTGCTGCGTCATCCCGGCAATCTACAACGTGACCCAGATAGCTGAGGTGCCGCCTACCACTAAACTATCCACCTACCTTCTGATCGCCAGTGACACCATGCTATGTGTCAACGCCAGCACAGACTTCTTCTTCTACTGCCTGCTGGGCCGTCGGTTCCGCAATGTGTTCATCTACCTGCTCTGTACCAAACGGTACCTGGCCAAGCGTCGCAACCTTGCCGGAAGTCGTTACGGCAGTCGCGGTCAGGATAGTTACTACCACTCGGTATAACACACCGGATGCAACGCTCCAGATCTCGTGTCTGGCGTGATGATATGTTACTCCGCGAGATGGATGTTGGATGCGGCGCAAACAGACCCAAATTATCCTCAGACAATCAACGCTTGCCAGACGTTTCTGTAAGCACCTAGCACGCCTGATATTTATCCTCAGACAATCAAAGCTTGCCAGACGTGTCTGTAAGCACCTAACACGCCTGATATTTATACTCAGACAATCAACGCTTGACAGACGTGTCTGTAAGCACCTAGCACGCCTGATATTTATTCTCAGACAATCAACGCTTGAAAGACGTGTCTATAAGCACCTAGCACGTCTGATATTTATCCTCAGACAATCAACCCTTGACAGACGTGTCTGTAAGCACTTAGCACGCCTGATATTTATCCTCAGACAATCAATCAACGCTTGCCAGACGTTTCTGTAAGCACCTAGCACGCCTGATATTTATCCTCAGACAATCAACGCTTGCCAGACGTGTCTGTAAGCACCTAGCAAGCCTGATATTTATCCTCAGACAATCAACGTTTGCCAGACGTGTCTGTAAGCACCTAGCACGCCTGATATTTATCCTCAGACAATCAACTGTTGCTGAGCTGTCGGTGCTAGAAATAAACAAGCACCGTGATACATCTGCACAAAAGATTTGCTTCTCTGCCATGAATTCCCATGAGCTCCTACTAAACATAAAAAAGTGTTAAAGTCCTCTACTGAACGGTGCAGTTTAGACTGAGACATTTCCGACCTTTGCAAGTTTCATCCTCATGACTGAGCTATTGAACACGGACTAACGTGTCGCGTACATTGCAAAGATTGGTTTATTATTAATCAACGTTTAGTGTGTTCCACGGCTGCAGGAGGAGCCTTAACTGTCGCAACCTTAGGACTTAACAGTGAGCTTGCTCTAGATTCGAGCGGTCATCAGGTCTTGTGCATCTTTTGGCATCGCAGCTGAACTAGTGCCAAGCATAACTCTTGTTATTCTGCAGTGCTTTTTGTCTTGTAACTTTCATCAATCATTTTAAAGTTTGAGTTTAACTATGTGTTTCTTACTAAAGATTGAAAAACTATATGTTGTTTTTAAATTGAATGCTTTGTAAAATTGTTGTCAAGAAAAGGACATTGATTTTAAATAAAAATAAAACATTTTTATGAAGAAACCAGTTGGTTCAAATAGTTTAACACCGCTCCCTCCCTCTGCAACCTACCACATGCCCACTCTCCTTTGAAGGCTTTCTAGAGCATCGCGCATAGATTTGACTGATCAAGAACAAGATCGGAACTCAAGATTTTCAAATTATTTTGTATCGGGGAAAGTTCCAAACCTACAGAGGGCAGTAAAAGACATAAAATGAATACATCCTTTGTAATTGTATGAAAAAAATGCTATAAATTAATACAAAAATACTGATAAATCATCTCTTTTGTTGTGTTAACGTATCTTTGCTTAAAATAATGAAAAAGATAATTTTATTCCTATGGAGGAAAAAGAACCTTGGATTTAAAAATTCTTCATGCGAGGTAAGTGTTAACAAGAGCTAAACAGGCCGATTACAATTTTTTAAAGATTTGAGCTTTTTAGATTATATGCTGAAGAAGAAGACGAACGAACAAAGCGTTGGAAAAAACTTCATGATAAAGATCCTTTCATTCTAGCTTAACAGCTAGAAAACATTTTTGGGGTGATGACTGGAAAAAAAAAATAAACTGCATTCCAAACTCGAGAGGTCATAGGTCATTGTATAACAGAGGTAGGTAGTTGTTTTAGAGAAGTCCTTGGCAAAGCTTGAAAAAAAAAATAAAGTAGAAAACAATTTTTGAGTTTTCGACTAGCCTAAGTGAGCATAGCTAACTGAGAAAAATTCTGCTGTTTTGAAATGCTAAGGAGATTGTAAGACTAGGAGAGGACAAGCCCACATCAAGGGTGTTCAGCCTATTCAGCCTATTCAGCCTATTCAGCCTATTCAGCTTGTAGAACCAGCGCGCACAGAGCAAGCCCGGAACCAAGCTCTCAAAGCTGCTTTACCTCCACCATCTCTCTCAATGGCTAGTCTCATCACCAGCGACATCCATCTGTAGCCTGTAAACACAATCAATAGGAGAACGATGAGCTGTCACAACAAGTTAAAAAAAACACTCTACACACAAAAAACAGAGACAAAATGATCCTCCTGCGAGAGGTTTCAAGTGGTATCGAAGATTGCACAGTCAGTTATCGTCAGTCGGACACCAAAATGGTTTGATCCTCAGGGGACATCTTGAGGCAATCTAAAAAGCTTTAGATTATTTTGCCCCGCACTGATTGTCTATAGGTTCGGTGGTCTGTCCTGAGAACTTTGGTTTGGATGACGTTCTTGCTTTTTATTATTTCATTCAGTAAAAATACCGAAAGAGAAGAATAACAGAAACATTTTTGAGATGACGAGGTAAAGAGGGGTACAGTGTCTACTCGATTCATAGATACCTGTATTAGATTGGTCTGTTGTTTTCCTCTCCTCCCACATTGCTTGAGGGATTGATTGATTTCTTATTTGATAGGTGGATGGATGGATGGATGGGTTGGACAAGTGATTGGATTGATCGACTGGAGATACTAATAAAAAACAAAGGTTCGTAAATAGGGAAACTCTGTACTTTCAAGACACGAGTCTTCAACGAGAGGGAGAGACAGAGGAGAAAGAGAGAGAGAGTGAGAGAAAGAAAGAAAGAAAGAGAACGAGAAAGAGAGACAGAGAAAGAGAGAAGAGAGAGAGAAGAGAGAGAGAGAAAGAGATAAGAGAGAGAAGAGAGAGAGAGAGAGAGAGAGAGAGAGAGAGAGAGAGAGAGAGAGAGAGAGAGAGAGCAAACGAAAGACATGATCGAGTGCACCCTTTGTCTTTGCCATTGTGAACATAAGGAATATACAATCTTCTTGTCTTAGGCACTTATTTCATGAAATCATATGTGTTGTTTATTTCTGGTAACAAATTTTGTAACAATCCATGACAATGTCGATATCAATGCAGGACAAATGTGATAACATGTGGTTCCTTACTGTCGTTTTCTTTAATCGAAAAAAAAAATTAAAATTCAAACACAACAACAAAAATCAGCTTTCTTCATTTTCTACATAATCTCTGTTGTCTTCATAAAAAAAATGATTCGTGCAGCATTACCTTGATAATCATCATCATCATCATCATCATCATCATCATCATCATCATCATCATCATCATCATCATCATCATCATCATCATCATCATCATCATCATCATCATCATCGTCATCATCATCATTATCATAATCATCCTCCAAATATTTACGTCTAGACTTTAAAAGAATGCACAATTATTTTTTTTTCTTGAAGTATCTCTTTAATTTTAAGAAACAGAAAAACGATAGGAGAAAAAGAATCGAAGAAGTTATGTCTCAAGATTATATTTTGCCCGAAAAGAATAGAATTCTCTTAAATCAGAGCCTTTACAACAGACGTAGGACTAAACAAAAAAATGAACAGAAAATTTACCAGTTATATAATTCTATATATAATTATATATAATATATTTATATATATATATATATATATATATATATATATATAAAGTTTAGTAATTTCTTTACAAAGTTAGTGTTATAGAAGCATAACGTTGGCTTCTACATCTAAATCTAAGAAGAGAAGTTATCTTAACTTAAGTTTCTTCGTTCTATTTTTTTTTATAATCGAAGAGAATGCATTGGAATTAAGAATAGATTTTTGACACACACAATGAAATGTCTCATAAATACTGAAATTTTCAAATGCACGTAAAAATCTGTCATTACATAGCTTTTCACGACGAGTTATTTCAGCAAAATCACACATGATCCCCTCTTCTCAATGAGGAGCAGAACTTTAATCTTCATCTTTTTCAAATATAAGTCAATGCTCACAGGTCGTGTTACTTGTAAATTGATCTGCCAGTCAAGCCAAGATCAACACGGAACCAACCGTTCAATTGATTAAGAAATTCACAGCTTTACAAAATTTAGGACCCGCCTATGTAGTTCAGTAGACCTCTTTGTAATCAAAAACTTAGATCTAGTAAAAAGACACATTGTATTTAAACCAGACAAAATGGTTTTCAGTTTTAATAGAACCACAACAAACACCGAGATGGGATTTGTCTTGCTGAATTTTCCTATTTGAGATAAATGTCCTTATGAAAACTGTTCTGAGCTATATGGCCTGCCACTGGCTACTTGCTCACACACTTCATACATGAAATTTCGAAATCTTGGAACAGTTTCAATATCAAATTAATGATAAAAGATTAATATCAGTGTTTATCATAATTCTTATCTAGACAAACTTATTTTCACCCAAATTGATGGAATTTTGACAAAATCTGATACAAAGAGATCAGGAAGAGGTAAAGGAATCCTGTATTATGTGAAGACCCGTTTGTAATAATTAGAAACCAGGTATCCAGTTCTTTCTGACAAGCAATATCTTAAGACATTCTTCCAACTCTGAATTACATCATCGCAGACTGTTTTGATTGTGCTGAAAGCTTTTATATAAAGTTACAAGAAGGCAAAATGATTTGAATAGCAGTCTAGTGTTCTCTCAAGGTGAAAGGATATCTTTATGCCTTTTGCCTTGCTCTTACTGTTTGTGTTTATGTATCAGTTAAGCGTTTTCAGTGATGCGTGATCAATAAATAATGTTTTTTTTACATATTAGAAATTCATAACTTATTTTTACCCTCATGTCCTTGTGAAAACAATTTTCAGCTAACTTTTAAAAATATCAATGTGGTTAGTAAGTATCTCTCGTGCTGGTTTAGGTCGTATCTCATTTACTTTATTCCTTTAAGGTTATTTTGTTATGTCTGCATACAGTGCATAGTATCGGCTCCAGTAGTAATACAGCAGGATGAACTGTTAATAACCTCCTATGTGATTATTCACTTTCTGGTAAGGTCACCACACAATCAGCACTCATTACGGGTGCCAATTACCCACCTGTTCTCTATGTCTCAATCTGTCTTTATCTCTCTCTCTCTCTCTCTCTCTCTCTCTCTCTCTCTCTCTCTCTCTCTCTCTCTAACTCTCTTTCTCTGTCTGTCTGTCTGTCTCTCTCTCTCTCTGTCTGTCTGTCTGTCTGTCTGTCTCTCTCTCTCCAACTCTCTCTCTGTCTGTCTGTCTCTCTCTCTCTGTCTCTCTCTCTCTCTAACTCTCTCTCTGTCACTGTCTGTCTGTCTGTCTGTCTCTCTCTCTCTGTCTCTCTCTCTCTCTCTCTCTCTCTCTCTCTCTCTCTCTCTCTCTCTCTCTCTCTCTCTATCTCTTTCTATCACTGGATAATTAC
>JAWDGP010001264.1:197500-215000 GCA_033675545.1 Elysia crispata | reverse complement strand
AAATTTTGACTATGGCGTTGTGGGCCGATAAAGGGTATTCAAATCAGGAAACAATAAAATTTCAACAAAAACAATTACAGAGACTTCACACTTCCTTTTATAGATGTGCATCTTACCACTATAGATTACACTACAAAATTTGAAGTAATTTGGTTCAGTGGTTCAGAAGTCTTTTAGCTCAGAAATTTGAAAGTCCACAAATAAATAAATAAATATATATATATATATATATATAGTAGGTAGAAAATCATTGAGGAGCTAGATAACAGGGAGTCTTCAGAGAAGGTAGCAAGTGTTTCGGCCCTGAACCTCTGACACTCTAAGGGGGCCGGGACACACCCAGGTGTCTCCCTGTTATATTTTTTTTTTTTTTTTTTTTTTTTTGCACAGCGCCAGGATTCGAACCAATACCCTCATCTCTTGATGGATTGCTGATCCCGGCGCTATACCACTTCGCCAACTTGTCCTGGTATATATATATATATATATATAGTATAGATATCAGGAAAGATATACATTCCTCCGATAACTGTTGTTTTAGAGCGTTGCAGGTGTGAGGAATTTGAAGCTGTCGTCCAGCCAGATACACTGCCGGCTAGACAAGCTTCGCCCCAACCACCAGAGACACTGTCGGCTAGATGAGCTTCGCCCCAACCACCAGAGACACTCTCGGCTAGATGAGCTTCGCCCCAACCACCAGAGACACTCTCGGCTAGATGAGCTTCGCCCCAACCACCAGATATCCCAGTCTTTGGTTCCACATGTGTTTGAATCATGGTATTTAAAAGAGGTCTTATGTGTTTGAACCATGGTAACTAAGGGAAGGCCGTATGTGTTTGAACCATGGTAACTAAGGGAAGGCCGTATGTGTTTGAACCATGGTAACTAAGGGAAGGCCGTATGTGTTTGAACCATGGTAACTAAGGGAAGGCCGTATGTGTTTGAACCATGGTAACTAAGGGAAGATCTTATATGTTTTAACCATGTTAACTAAGGGAAGGTCTTATATGTTTAAACCATGGAAACTAAGGGAAGATCTTTTATCTTTGAACCATGGTAACTAAGGGAAGGTCTTATATGTTTGAACCATGGTAACAAAGGGAAGGCAGTATGTGTTTGAACCATGGTAACTAAGGGATGGCCGTATGTGTTTGAACCATGGTAACTAAGGGAATGCCTTATGTGCTTGAACCATGGTAAATAAGGGAAGGCCGTATGTGTTTGAACCATGGTAACTAAGGGAAGGCCGTATGTGTTTGAACCATGGTAACTAAGGGAAGGCCGTATGTGTTTGAACCATGGTAACTAAGGGGAGGCCGTATGTGTTTGAACCATGGTAACTAAGGGAAGGCCTCATGTGTTTGAACTATGGTAACTAAGGGAAGGCCTCATGTGTTTGAACTATGGTAACTAAGGGAAGGCCTCATGTGTTTGAACTATGGTAACTAAGGGGACGCCGTATGTGTTTGAACCATGGTAACTAAGGGAAGGCCTTATGTGTTTGAACTATTAACATGAAACAGCACGACAATAGTCGCCACGTTGCTTTGAGCTAGGGCGCTTGGCAAGATAAAATGGTTATAGGGTTCGATCCATGACCGCATCAATCTAATGGCAAAGTGAAAATCATCGAAGCAGCTTCACTTGTTGAAATAAAAAAAAATCAAAATTGGAATCTATATCTAAGTGCAGGCTAAAATTAAGATCTCTAATCTACTATGAAGATTTAGATTTATTTCTATGTTTTTTGTATCTAGATTTTGAGTCTAAATACTTAGTAAAAATCCAAACCTTGTCCAATATAAACGTCTAGTTTTGGGTCTGGAAAATAACTATCATAGACACGTTAGTTAGATCTATCATTACAATTTAATAAGATCTATCATCTGCATCTGGATTTGATGCATAATCTAACTCTTTTGCAAAGGAAAAACATTATGGCAATATTCTAGGTAATTTTTGTAAGGATTTACATGGTTAACTTCAATAATGAGATTCTATCTATTTTGCGATAAGATCCAGAGTCTAGATGTATAATCTAACATTAACAGTTAGGCAAGGGTCTACACTTTCATTATGGCGAATCGTCTTGTCACAACCAGGTGTGCAGAAAATGGGACACAATTGAAATTAAGACGGTTGGTTCAGTCCTCATCTTTGCCGGATTCCTGAGCTTTATTTTTTTCGTATTTTGGGATAAAATAAAATGAAAAACAATCTTGGAATGAGAGCTACAGTCATATTGTTTTGGTGTCTCCTAAGCAAGCTGGTACGCTACTTTTATGTTAATGACCATTTTCAACCTTGTCATGGATGTAGTTTTAGAATTTCGATATTATGCTGCAGAGATTGGGTGTTGAACAGACTTCTAAACTTACTAGCAGTTGGTTCAGTGGAAGACTGGTACCCACAAATTACAAGAGAGGCGTCTGGCATCGCCCACACCAAGCTCGCCACCACATATAAACCTTCTCGCATTGGGCTCAGGGGACACGGATCTCCATAGGTCGACAGAAGAACTTGTATCGTACAGGCTAGAAGTCGAGACAACCACAACGTGGTTTGTAGAGTGAGAGCCTGACATAACGAATACTCCAGACACAGGAGGCGACACATACTGCCGTGGTGCACCAGATCGAGTTCTCTGAAATCGAGTGTTTGAGAAGAACCAAATTTGGAACTGCTGTTTTCAGTAATGACTCTACTCTCTGGTACCCGGCCAGGTTTCCTGTCGGTAGTCCGCCTAGATCAGCTAATGTTCTAGATGATATGTGAGTCACAGAAATGTGTTTTGAGCGTCACAAGAAAGTAATTTCCTAGTCAAGAACTAGTAAATACACAAAAACGTGAGGTAAAAGAAAATAATGCCTTACGAACATAAAAGCATAGTATGATATGTTTAATTTTGAAAATATTCTTTGGTGAAACTATTTGATAAAAACATCCAGGCATCACACGATATCAACATAAGACAATCTCCCATACCTAGACGATCACGTATACCATTTTCATATAAAAAAAAAAAATTGACGAAATGTGTATATCCAGACTTCATAAATATATAATCAAAATGTCCAGTCGGAACAGAAAGTGAGTCTTGGAAAAAGGGTTCAGGACAGGCATGGAGAGAGAGAGAGAGAGAGAGAGAGAGAGAGAGAGAGAGAGAGAGAGAGAGAGAGAGAGAGAGAGAGATGCGAGGGAACCGAGTCAAATAGAATATTTGGTAAAAGAGGAAGCGCGGACAAAAATGAGTGAGAAAAGAAATAAGAAAAAAAGGGAGGGCTAGACAGTGACAGAGGCCATCAAGGTGATAGGCAGACAAGACGACAGCTAACCCAGGCAGTTGAGGACAATCAACTGAGCCTGCCTGGTTATTAGAATGATATAAAGTCTTAAAACAACTTGTAGTCCCCTGCTCCTCTGGGTCTTCATATTCCTATCTTTCCTCTTTGACTTTGCATGTGACTGTCTTATTTGTTTTACCTGTTTCTGCTTTTCTCTGCTTATCTGCTTCTTTGTTCCCCTCACTCTCTGTACATTTCTCTGCTTATCTGCTTCTTTGTTCCCATCACTCTCTGTACATTTCTCTGCTTATCTGCTTCTTTGTTCCCATCACTCTCTGTACATTTCTCTGCTTATCTGCTTCTTTGTTCCCCTCACTCTCTGTACATTTCTCTGCTTATCAGCTTCTTTGTTCCCCTCACTCTCTGTACATTTCTCTGCTTATCAGCTTCTTTGTTCCCCTCACTCTCTGTACATTTCTCTGCTTATCAGCTTCTTTGCTCCCCTCACTCTCTGTACATTTCTCTGCTTATCAGCTTCTTTGTTCCCCTCACTCTCTGTACATTTCTCTGCTTATCAGCTTCTTTGTTCCCCTCACTCTCTGTACATTTCTCTGCTTATCTGCTTCTTTGCTCCCCTCACTCTCTGTACATTTCTCTGCTTATCAGCTTCTTTGCTCCCCTCACTCTCTGTACATTTCTCTGCTTATCAGCTTCTTTGCTCCCCTCACTCTCTGTACATTTCTCTGCTTATCAGCTTCTTTGCTCCCCTCACTCTCTGTACATTTCTCTGCTTATCTGCTTCTTTGTTCCCCTCACTCTCTGTACATTTCTCTGCTTTCCCTATCTCGTCCTCTATATTCACCTCGATTTTAATTCCCCTCTTTGCGCTAGATTTCATCGTTTGATTTTGTCTCTGTCTTATGAATTTTCCACTAACTCTCACTGGCTCTAAATCTATTACTTTTTAATACTTTAATATAGAAATAAAGAAAGCAGCCAAACAACGATAGAGGCTGAGATAGACTGAGCTAGATCTCAGGGACTGTAAATAAAGAAATAGTATAGAAAAATCAACCACAAACCTAAAGCTAGCTCGAGACCGACAAATAAGACAAAAGACTTTATCACTTTTATCTTTTCATCCCTAAAGCTATCTATTATTTTTCTATATATTTATCTATCAATGATCTATTTATCTATTTATAAATATATATTTATAAAATACTTATCTATCTACGAATAATTTATTTATCTATCTATTATTCTATCTATCTACCTATCTACCTACGTATCTATCTAAAATATCTATCCATCTATCTATCCATCTATCTATCTATCTATCCATCCATCCATCTATCTATCGGTCTATTTATCTAACTATCTATCTATCTATCTATCTATCTATCTATCTATCTATCTATCTATCTATCTATCCATCCATCCATCTATCTATCGGTCTATTTATCTAACTATCTATCTATCTATCTATCTATCTATCTATCTATCTATCTATCTATCTATCTATCTATCTATCTATCTATCTATCTATCTATCTATCTATCTATCTATCTATCTATCTATCTATCTATCTTTCTATCTATCTATTTATCCATCCATCTATCGATATGCCTTTTTCTGTCGATTTATCTATCTGCCCATCTATTTATCGATCGACCTTCTTATTTTTTTTTAATCCACCTGTCCTATCTACCTACCTATCTACCTACATATCTATCTACCTATCTACCTATCTACCTACCTACTTACCTACCTATCTATTTATTTATTACATTGATCCCAAGCCGTACCAGAAACCAACGAGCACATGAAGCGCTATTTCGAGCAGCAGATTATCTGCTCCTCGATCGAATCACCAGCCAGGCATCAGCTCCCACAGCTCCCTGGGACTCTAACTTTGTTTGACACTGTCAGGAAAACCCGATTATCCAGGCCAGGCCGCTAAAAGGTGAAGAGAGTTATGTCATTGGAAAAAAAGGGGAAAGATTAGAGGAGACAGTGGCCACAAATAGCATTAGCTGTGGTTGCTGGATTGGGTAGAATAAGGGGACATCATGGCGAGAGGAATACATGAGAGACAAACAGTTCAAATATCACACGCCTGTTGTTGTGGGACGAGACCGAAATAAACCAACCTAGCAAAAAAATGTTTGTTATATGAAAATTGTTAAAGAGCAGACGGGTTTCTAAAGCAATGACAAGTAGATAAAATTCTGAGAGGGAATGGAAGAGATGAAGATAGAACAAAGTATAAAGATATAAGCAAGAGAGAAGCAAAGAAAGAAAAGAGACCGCAAAAAGAAAAAAAAATCAGACGAAAGATAAAAAAAAATTGAGTAAAATAAAGGAACATCATGACAAGAGGAATACATGAAAAACAAACAGTTAAAATATCAGAATAAATAACTAAATAAAAAGATTTACGTCAATGGTTTTAGGCCCGGCGACTGTTAAAAACAATAAAAAGAAGAAAAAATTCAAAGAGGGTAAGGAAGAGATGAAGACAGGAAAATGAATGAAGAGATAATATGCAAAAGCGAGGTAAAAAAAAATAGGATTTTAGAATAAATCAGACAAAAAATGAAAAGAAAAAAGATTAAGCCACTGAAAAAAAGGGGGGTGAATGATTAAAGAGATAATCAGGAAGTTGGAGATGGAAAAAAGACGGAAAAAATAACAACAGCAAAAACAACAACAACAAAAACAACAACAACAACGACAACAACAATAACAATAACAATAATAATAATAATAATAATAATAATTATAATAATAATAATTATAATAATAATAATAATAATAATAATAATAATAATAATAATAATAATAATAATAATAATAATAATAATAATAATACATTAATAATGATAATGATGAGGATGATGATGATGAATAAGAAGAATATAATATTAAATAAAGAAATAAATTAAAGAATAAAAAAGAACGCTAAAGAAACATTTGAAGAATTAACGTGCGAAACATCCATTTAAAATTTTTTTTTTTTTTTTTGTTTCCTTACTCAACTAAATAGACAGTAATCCATAATTGAGCAATTTGTGAAGAATTTGGTCTATTTAGGTTTTTCAAACATTTCCCATGTGTTCTGCTTGCCATGTCCCATAATAAGTTTAAAGTGCTTCGCATTTCAACTCCCTTGTATCGAGGTAAGCTATATAATATTTATAAGGTGAGGTGTCCAGGGACTCCTGGTGATCAATGCGAGAAGATATCAAATGTCCTTAGATGATAAAAAAAAAACAGCCGCGAGGCGGAGAAATTTCAACAGCGAGCAGAGGACAGTTTTGTGTGTGTATGTGCTTTAAGGAGTTTAAAAATATTACTTGAGTGAGGAGGGGGGTCAAAAAGAGTTGAAGGAGACAAGATGTCATAAATGAGAGAGAGAGAGAGAGAGAGAGAGAGAGAGAGAGAGAGAGAGAGAGAGAGAGAGAGAGAGAGAGAGAGAGAGAGAGAGAGAGAGAGAGAGAGAGAGAGAGAGAGAGAGAGAGAAAGCTAGAGACTGAGGTGTCAATAAACCAATTGCTCCGGTCTGTCGAGAAACATCATCATAATGTATGATAGAAGTTAGCCTTATCCTAAAATAGACCCTGATATTAGCGGTGCTTTCTTGGTTTAGAATTTTTCATCGTTTCTGCCATATTTTAATGATGATCCTGGTCATGTCTTTAAATCGGTTAAAATTTCCCAACACAAAGAATCTTTTATGGATGCTTTCTTTGGAGATTTCTACTGGATAACAAAATATAATGGTTTTGACTTTCATGTTATTTTTGTCCGTCTGTGATTAAACTGTAGTTTTATGGCGCTACAGATAATGTCAAATGTCGACTGCCCGATGTTTCTTACAATCTATCACTCGTCTCTTCAGCAAGTAACACCTGGAAATCTTCACACTCGAGTGGTGCCTAATCTAGGAGGCTGGACTCCCTCTGGCCCTGGGTTCCTTCCATTCCTTCTCATTGGTTAGAACCTTTGTCGTAAGTTGACTTTGTTGGAGAAAAATCTATTTTCACTTTCGTTCTTTTAAAACTAAAATAACAGGGCTCTCCCGCAAGTAAACACTGCTGTTACTTTAGACAATCTAATGAGATGAATTGTTTTCAACCTCAATAAACTTGACAAATTTCTCAGACGGAATATAAAATAAAGACGGAAGGGTACTGGGGCAGTGCTATTCAGTGATGTTGTGTTGGGTGTAGGGTTTATTCTATCCGATGATATTGCAGTAGGTATACAGGTATCTTTATTCGGTGTTGTTGTGTTGAATAAAGGATTGGTGTTGATGTTTTGTTATGTATGGAGACTATGCGTTTGGTAAGGTGATATTACTGTTACATTATGTGTTGTATGGGAGGGGTGATCATATGATAGTGCAGTCGTGGAAAATCTATGTTATATTAATCGGCAATTATTATGTTAACTTGATGTTTACACGATATTGTAAGTTGAGGTGTAGTAATGCTACCATTATGGTGTTTTGATAGCATGGTATCAATGGGATTGTTATGCGGAGGTTGTATGTGACGACGCTCAAATGATAGCTGTGATGTATTCCCGGTTTAGTGATAATATGATACTGTGTAGAAATGAATATAGAATGTAAATGATTTACCATTGTTGATGGTCAGGAAATTATGTAGCCATTGCAATGTGGCTGTGCTGTGTTGTTGGCACGCGGTGTTTGTATGGTTAGATTATGTTGCTGCCGTGGAATATTTATGGTGTGCTTATTTATTGTGATAACGTGGTCTATAGTGTAAATACTTGTGACAAAAACATCATTACAATTTTTTCCAACTAAATATACACTTTAATCTTTAATTTTACTTTATTTTTCTGAAAACTTTTATTGCTATCTAGAAGTTGGTTGATGACTTGCCTGTTATAAGATAAGTTATAAGTTATAGGAAGTTCTAGCAAATGGCGCCTTGTACAGAACTGATGTGTTGAGCGTTTGTCTAGGATTCCGATGTGTTTTAATCATACTTAGGCAGTTTCCAGCACGCCTTCCACCTTAATGCAGCTGAAATTATGGCACTGTTCGATCGAACCTGTACTTGTAATTTTTAGTTTCGAACACATCTCACGTGCCTGTGTTTAATTTTTTTCAGTGCCAAAGTGAATACTGGCGGTGTGCTGCATATCATATAATATGTTACAATGCCACTTGTCTTAGTCTAACATTGTGGAATAAAGTTTCATGTATAGATGCTAGATGGATCAATAACTTGCAGGTTCTATAAACCGACCTTCTCTTGCAGACCCCCGCGAAATCAGAATAAGCCAGTATAGAAACTCCTTTAGAAGCTTGTGTAGGAGAAAGAGAGCGATAGAAACTCCTTTAGAAGCTTGTGTCGGAGGAAGAGAGCGATAGAAACTCCTTTAGAAGCTTGTGTCGGAGGAAGAGAGCGATAGAAACTCCTTTAGAAGCTTGTGTCGGAGGAAGAGAGCGATAGAAACTCCTTTAGAAGCTTGTGTCGGAGGAAGAGAGCGCGGTAATGGCTGATGGCTTCTTACAGCCTTGTTTATTACTTCCTGGCGATATAAATGACATTTTTATCGAGTGGCGTGAAATGAGCAAGCCTCCGTGTATCTCGGTAATATTTATATTTAGTTTGATATTATTATGGCCGCCAGGAAATGATCAGTGATTTATTTGTTTGCTCTCCATCGATAGAGTGACTTCCCTTGGAGGCCCCACTATCAGCCAGTAGAGTTGTCTCCCTCCATCAGCGGTTGCTACCATAAACAATGTTTGCGGTGAGTCGGATCCAGCAGTTATGAAGCTATCACGAGAAATCTCCTGATCTGAAGGTGTATGTTCTATCTGGTTTTCAGTCACATGCTTGACTCACCTGATGCTTTTCTCTAATCTGTTCGTGTTGATCTTTTCCAGGCTCATTGTCTTAGGTGCAGCATTAAACCAACTTAGATCATGTAGAACACGGGTTCTAGCGCAGCAATGATAAAGAAAAATAGTTTTTCTGAAGAAAAGCTGCATTAAATACAGGTTAAAACCCCTACTGAATAAAGCGACTTGATATTTATAAACATATATATAAGCCCAATTGGTAAGCTTTGTGAGAAAACTTCTCCGTTATTCCCCAACCCACATCTTTGAAACCTTGTAGGCGTCTACAGCATTCATGTCGCTAGGCAAACTGCGCAAACTGCTGTCCTCCATGTCTTCTGAATGCTTTGTTTCGTCAACATAGGGTTGCTTACGATCACGAATTTCGCGCGCCATTTTTTTTTCATTTTTTAACAACGGAAATCTTTCTCAATCGACTTGAGTTGTAGATCCTGGTTTAAATAACTGCGTGGCTAAGAATTCCCACAAGGCAGTGCACTGTTATGCCCTAAACGCAAAAATTCACAGCTTTCTAGTATGCGTGCAAACGGATCTAAAAAATAGATTGGCAAAGAAGAGAATATTAAGTCGATTTCCTTTATTCCAAAAGGAATAAAAGTTCTATATCTAAATTTAATGTTTAGAATTAGAATTATCGAAATATCTAGATTCTAGGTAAAGATGGATAGGCGGAAGCATATCAGGATCATGTAAGTAAAAGGAGAGATATCAAGACCATTTATAAGTCTCTTTAAATACACACACACACGCTACCCAGTCCCGCCAAATTGACAACCCGGCCCCGTTTGTAGAACGGGTTTTCAGCTTGCGTAGAGTAAAAGAAAAATATTTTTTCTTAACTTGTAAACAAGATAAGCATTAGTTACAATATCGTTTGCTTGTGGTTGTGGGTTTTTCTATAATTTGAAACGAGTTTTTACATCATGATGTCTCTATCCATGCCTCTTATAGGAGACAAGCTTGGAATCAGATGCGACTCGATCTAATTAAGAGCATGGCTCGTGGTAGGCATAATAAAAAAAAAAAGTAAATTTAGAAAAAGTGGATTGAATGCGCAGGAAAAAACCCAAAGAAATGAGTTTAGGCCTAGAGAAAAAAGTATAGGCCAGACTTAGATGACTTGATATACATTTAACATCGCCCAATAAAACATAATGTGAAAGAAAAGCGGACATTTTTCTGTCGCGCGAAACGAGCGCGGGCATTTCCCAGTAGACTTCCGACCAACTTTCCCTCCAGGTCAAAGATTGGAAGTGAATTCTCAGTCGAACCTGTGGCAACGAGAATGAAGTCGATTTGTCGTTTCATAACAGCAGCGTCTATTATTAGAGCTAAGGGTTTCTAGACTCGACGGTTATGGCCAGACTAGACATAAAAACAAAAGCTGTAACGAGTTAGTGGAGGGATGATCGATTTAAATTTTTTTTTTCGTACGAGTAGAAACTTACAACTCTTTCGAATTTTTTTTTCTCTAAGGGATGAATAAAGATTCCACATCATTTAGTCACAAAATTATTAAAGTTGTTAAAATTATGAACAGATAGGAGTTTAAACGATAAAATTTTTTTTTTCAATTACAAAATCAATAAATATAACTTTTTTTTATGCTAAATTGTTAAAATAACCAAAGCAATTTAAAGACATATCCTTTAAGAGCAGGTTTGTAGGATCTATAAAATTCACTTTAATAAACATCAGTAAATAGGCAAGTTGTATAATTTATGATCTCAACAAATGTTTGCTCAGTTATCAGCACGATACGCTCCATGATCAGTTCTCAGGTGAACTAGGTTTTCTCCCCATCTCTCGTCCATTCTCTGGGGCGAGGCACATGGGGTGCCTTTACACATTTAAAACGAATTTCCTTTATTTTTTCATGCCCTATGGAAGGAGTCCCGAATTGTTTCTGGAATATTCAACTTTCTGCCCCTTCATTCTTTCTATGGTTTCTCTCAAGGTGTGTCTAACATGGCGCAGGATGCTCTGATCTGTTGGTTCCCTTGATCCAATAGAATCCCACGGGAGGTAAGTGGCGCTATATATTGCGCTGGATTTATTCTTTCCTCTTTTCGATTTCGCTTATCGCATCGCCCCTGTGGGCTCTAACAGTGGGCCAGATATTCTCAAGGGACACCATCATTAACTGCATCCACAGGGTTTTTGTTTTTGTTTTTTGGGGGTTTTTTTTTGTTTTTTTTTTTTGTTTGTTTTTTATTTGTTCTCGTTACTAATAATGATCAATTCTCTCTGTGTCTTTGTCTCTGTCTCTACCTGTCCCTCCATCCATATCTATTTCTCTCTCTCTCTCTCTCTCTCTCTCTCTCTCTCTCTCTCTCTCTCTCTCTCTCTCTCTCTCTCTCTCTCTCTCTCTCTCTCTCTCTCTCTCTCTCTCTCTCTCTCTCTCTCTCTCTCTCTCTCTCTCTCTCTCTCTCTTTCTCTCTCTCTTTCTCTCTCTCTTTCTCTGTCTCTGTCTCTCTCTCTCCCTCTTTCTCTCTCTCCCTCTTTCTCTCTCTCTCCCTCTTTCTCTCTCTCTCTCTCCCTCTTTCTCTCTCTCTCTCTCTCTCTCTCTCTTTCTCTCTCTCTCCCTCTTTCTCTGTCTCTGTCTCTCTCTCTGTCTGTCTGTCTCTCTCTCTCTCTCTCTCTCTCTCTCTCTCTCTCTCTCTCTCTCTCTCTCTCTCTCTTTCTCTCTCTCCCTCTTTCTCTGTCTCTGTCTCTTTCTCTCTTTCTCTCTCTCTCTCCCTCTCTCTCTCCCTCTTTCTCTGTCTCTGTCTCTGTCTCTCTGTCTGTCTGTCTGTCTGTCTGTCTCTCTCTCTCTCTCTCTCTCTCTCTCTCTCTCTCTCTCTCTCTCTCTCTTTATCTATATCTTTCTCTTTTTTCCAATTGATTATTAAATTTTATCACAGTCAATCTCTTTCTCTCAATCTTTCTCTTTCTTTGTATGTCTTACATACTCACTTATCATCTCTGTTACTGTCTTTTTTTTCTTATTTTTTTCAATTACGTTTCTCTTTTCGTCCCTAGTTCTCTCTATTTATTTTTTTCTCATTGTTTATTTCTGTCTATTGCTATTTTCCCACTCCATAACCTCCAGGGAATAAGGTTGTCTCATGGTGAACAGACAGTATTTTATAGTTCAATCAGGCACAAAAACAAACCGCATTCTGTCCCAAGATATCTTAGATCGATTCAGGTCGGTTTGATTTTCGTAGTTTTACAGCAAGGATGGCGGAAAAAAAACAGTCTTTGAGTTAAATTTAATAATTGATGCGCTAAACTTGAACTGCTCTGTTTTCTAGATCAAAATTGAATTGATAGAGATTATTGTTATAAAGAAGCAGTAATGTGTGTGTGTGTGAGAGAGAGAAGAGATGTGCGGGGGGGGGGGGATGACAGAGAAAAAAAAAAGGGGGGGGGGAAAGAGGGAGAGAGAGAGATAAACAAATAAATACAGACAGACGAAGAAACACACAGGCAGATGGACAGACAAGCAGACAACGGAGGTGAGGGAGAACAGTAAAAAGTTTAGACGGCCATTTAGATGAACGTTGTGTATGTAGTGTGTCCACCAGGCACTGTAATATTCTGGCGATATCTAAAGCAGATCTGGAGACCAACATGTTGGTTGACCGGAAGTAACCGTTTGACCGTCGGAGTAGAAACCGTGCTTGGCCTGGTCAACCAATACAGCCTGTCTGCCATCTAGGTGAGCAAGCCTGAGCATCCTGTCTGCCATCTAGGTGAGCAAGTCTGAGCAACCTGTCTGCCATCTAGGTGAGCAAGTCTGAGCAACCTGTCTGCCATCTAGGTGAGCAAGTCTGAGCAGCCTGTCTGCCATCTAGGTGAGCAAGTCTGAGCAACAGGTCTGCCATCTGGGTGAGCAAGCCTGAGCATCCTGTCTGCCATCTAGGTGAGCAAGTCTGAGCAAACTGTCTGCCATCTAGGTGAGCAAGTCTGAGCAACCTGTCTGCCATCTAGGTGAGCAAGCCTGAGCATCCTGTCTGCCATCTGGGTGAGCAAGTCTGAGCAACCTGTCTGCCATCTAGGTGAGCAAGCCTGAGCATCCTGTCTGCCATCTAGGTGAGCAAGTCTGAGCAGCCTGTCTGCCATCAAGGTGAGCAAGCCTGAGCATCCTGTCTGCCATCTGGGTGAGCAAGTCTGAGCAGCCTGTCTGCCATCTAGGTGAGAAGTCTGAGCAACCTGTCTGCCTTCTAGGTGAGCAAGTCTGAGCAGCCTGTCTGCCTTCTAGGTGAGCAAGTCTGAGCAGCCTTTCTGCCATCTAGGTGAGCAAGTCTGAGCAGCCTGTCTGCCATCTAGGTGAGCAAGTCTGAGCAGCCTGTCTGCCATCTAGGAGAGCAAGTCTGAGCAACCTGTCTGCCATCTGGGTGAGCAAGTCTGAGCAGCCTGTCTGCCATCTAGGTGAGCAAGTCTGAGCATCTTGTCTGCCATCTAGGAGAGCAAGTCTGTGCTTCCTGTAGCATGTGGGATGTCTACTTGATCAACTCTCGAATCATTGCATTTTCCGTGCTTCTGTTTCCGTTTTTATCTTTTTGAATTAAAATTTTTGCAATAATTTCCATGAAATGTGATTTGATTCTCGATACTTTTTTACCCTATGAATATATTCTTCATTCGCACATAATAATGAATTTGTGTGTGTGTGTGTGTATGTCAGAGAGGAGAATTTTAATCATAAAGTTTCTGAGAGACACTTTTTTTATTCAAAAATTGCTAATTGGGCTTCATCACTAAAAAATGGAACCTGCTTCGTATATTTGTCGAGCGTCCTCGTATATTATGATCGCAAAAAAAGTTCCAGGTCCATTTGTAAATGCATATAATACATAGATAACATCATTCCATGAATGATTAACTTTCCTGCTCGAAATATTAGGGTGTTTTATTTACGACTTATGTTTGGGTCTTTTACTCTATGATTTTTTCGGTGTTTGTTTTTGTTATTAGTGTGATAATTGAAAAAAACAAAAATTTATGTTCATTATTGTTTTTCTTGAGTCAGAAATATGTGATGACAGCTTTATCATCATCTCCATCGTTTCATTCCCGGAAACATACAAGCACTTCTTGCGGTTGGAGCTGTTATAGTCATCGTAATGTTCTCTATCTTCATCGCAACCTCTTCCTCCTCACAACCCTACTCATCTCCTCATATTTCTCATATCTTGGTCATTACTCTCCATCAATTCGATCACCATAAACTATGAACTTGGCGGAAACGGGAATTACGATCGGGTCGTTATCGCCATTTATTTGAATCATTCTAATAACTAATAATATCTACACGATTATAACCATCGTCTTCATTAGTATCACTGAAGCGCTCAGTTCAACCTGATAAACTTTGGTCACTGTCTACAGTTTGTGGTCTCTCTTTTACCAAGTATCGGCAATGATTGGTCAGTGTCCACAGTTTGTGGTCCCTCTTTTACCAGCTATCGGCAATGATTGGTCAGTGTCCACAGTTTGTGGTCCCTCTTTTACTAGCTATCGGCAGTGTTTGGTCAGTGTCCACAGTTTGTGGTCCCTCTTTTACCAGCTATCAGCAGTGTTTTGTCAGTGTCCACAGTTTGTGGTCCCTCTTTAACCAGCTATCGGTAGTGTTTGGTCAGTGTCCACAGTTTGTGGTCCCTCTTTTACCAGCTATCGGCAATGATTGGTCAGTGTCCACAGTTTGTGGTTTCCCTGTTACTTATTAACGGCAGTGACGGTCAGTGTCCACAGTTTGTGGTCCCTCTTTAACCAGTTATCGGCAGTGTTTTTCAGTGTCCACAATTTGTGGTCACTCTTTTACAAAGTATCGGCAGTGTTTGGTCAGTGTCCACAGTTTGTGGTCCCTCTTTTACCAAGTATCGGCAGTGTTTGGTCAGTGTCCATAGTTTGTGGTCCCTCTTTAACAAGTTATCGGCAATGATTGGTCAGTGTCCACATTTTGTGATTCCTCTCTTACTGACTATCGGCAGTGATGTTGAGTGTCCACAGTTTGTTCCTCTGTTACTATTGGCAATGTTTGGTCAGTGTTCACAGTATATGATCCCTCTGTTACCGACGATTGGCAGAGATTGATCAGATTCCACAGTGCTTGATGCTTCTGTTACTATTGGCAATGTTTGCTCAGTGTTCAGAGTATATGGTCCCTCTGTTACCGACTATTGGCAGTGATTGGTCAGTATTCACAGTTTGTGGTTCCTCTGTTACTATTGGCAGTGATTGATCAGGTTTCACAGTGTTTGATGCTTCTGTTACTATTGGCAATGTTTGGTCAGTGTTCAGAGTATATGGTCCCTCTGTTACCGACTATTGGCAGTGATTGGTCAGTATTCACAGCTTGTGGTTCCTCCGTTACTATTGGCAATGTTTGATCAGGTTCCACGGTTTGTGCTCCCTCTGTTACCAGCTGTTGGCAATGTTTGATCAGGTTCCACGGTTTGTGCTCCCTCTGTTACCAGCTGTTGGCAATGTTTGATCAGGTTCCACGGTTTGTGCTCCCTCTGTTACCAGCTGTTGGCAATGTTTGATCAGGTTCCACGGTTTGTGCTCCCTCTGTTACCAGCTGTTGGCAATGTTTGATCAGGTTCCACGGTTTGTGCTCCCTCTGTTACCAGCTGTTGGCAATGTTTGATCAGGTTCCACGGTTTGTGCTCCCTCTGTTACCAGCTGTTGGCAGTTATTGGTCAGTATTCACAGCTTGTGGTTCCTCCGTTACTATTGACAATGTTTGATCAGGTTCCACGGTTTGTGCTCCCTCTGTTACCAGCTGTTGGCAATGTTTGATCAGGTTCCACGGTTTGTGCTTCCTCTGTTACCAGCTATTAGCAGTGTTTTGTCGCTGTCCACAGTTTGTGGTTTCTCCGTTACTTATTGTCGGCAGTGCTTGGTCAGTGTCCACATTTTGTGGTCCCTCTGTTACTGACTATCTTCAGTGGTTTGTAAGTGTCCACAGTTTCTTGTCCCTCTGTTACTTTTGGCAATGTTTAGCCAGTGTCCACAGGATATGGTCTATCTGTTACTGACCATCGATAATGCTTGGTCAGTGTCCACAGTTTGTGGTCCCTTTGTCATTAACTATCGGCAATGATTGGTCAGTATCTACAGTTTGTGGTCCCTCTGTTACTGAATATCGGCAGTGTTTGATCAGTGTCCACATTTTGTGGTCTCTCTGCTACCAGCTATCGACAGTGCTTGATCAGAGACGGTACTATTTGATATTTATCACGTGATGGCGGATCTGTTTCTGGTTTCCAAGACTGCAATCTGAATGGTCTATTTCTTTACACAGAGTTACTCTGACCGCCCAAATATCAATATTTTCCCCCACGGTTCCGATAAAAAACTAGTAGAACAAGTGTAGCAGCTCGTATATAATCATTTGCATCAAACTAGAAAAGTCACATTTACCAGCGACTTGGATATTCAAAACTGAGACCATGAAAATGTCCGGTTTTATACAAAAATTAAATTCTGAGTTATCTGACGTTCCGTGCCCAGCCTGTAGCAGGGTGAGGTAATCACCACTGATCAATGAGAGCTAACAGTGCGTTTAAAAAAAAAGCTAGGGCAGAAACAAAGAACGTCAGCCCTCTAGACCAGTCCAAACCGGCTTTCCAAAAACTCTCGAGGTAATTATGGTCTCAAAAACTCGCCAGGTCTCGATTCTGGACTACTCTTTGGCTTTTATTCTCTTTACCCTTTTTTCAGCATAACCAGACAAGTTATATAACTCTTTCCCAACCCTACTTAGTGTCACAGTCCTGAAAATCTGAGACATATTTATACACACTCAATAGAGCTCCCGTCTAGTAATTTATACTGTTAGTATTTTATAAAAGGAGAAAACCTGTACGGAGTCCACCCTCAGCGGGTTGTGGTTGTTGGTGTCAGGTGATGGATCACCCACCCTGAGGTAATAACTGCAATTTGTCCAGGCGCCAGCACGCTCGTCTGGTTTCATATCCAGCTAGCAATCCTGTCATGCGCAATGCCTTGTTCCGGTCAGGTTAATCAGCTTCACTACATAGAAACAAAGCAAGTCCTAGAAGGTAAATTGAGTTGAGACTTTTGCGTCCGACAAACATTATCAGCAACTTTTCTAAGATTATTATTTCCTATTAAGTGTGTTCAATGTTCCACTAACTGCAGTGCGATATGAAGATAGGGATTACTATTGTTGAATCGTGTTTTTCCCACTCGATTTTGATTTACTCCATCAAAAGCTTGAATTTTATTTTTAATTCTAGTAAAGAACTCTCCAAGCAATTCGGACACAAACAATAGTAATAAATGCTGCAAATCT
>JAWDGP010001264.1:140000-192500 GCA_033675545.1 Elysia crispata | reverse complement strand
AGAGAGAGAGAGAGAGAGAGAGAGAGAGAGAGAGAGAGAGAGAGAGAGAAATTTGAAGAGAGATAATAAGGAAAAGTGTGAAAAAGACAGACAAAGGGAGGGATGGGGTGTTGGCGAGA
Organism: Elysia crispata; assembly: GCA_033675545.1. NCBI lineage: Eukaryota > Metazoa > Mollusca > Gastropoda > Plakobranchidae > Elysia > Elysia crispata. Next base: position 192,381 of record JAWDGP010001264.1, on the reverse strand, counting down.
AATTTACTTTACTTTGAGAACTGTAAATAACGATTAGGATTTCTGTTTCCTGTCAATTCTGATTACATTAAAGAAAATCTAGCTGCAAAGTTCATGAACTATGAAGCTTTGTAATGGCTTGAGGCAGATCGATTGATTGAAAATCACCTTCAAAGGTAAACAACAAACACGTAGAACACGAAGAAGAGAACCAGGGAAAAGATTTCCAAGATGTCAACACAAAACCCTGGCCAAGCCTGATTTCTCTTCCATCCATCATTGCTCTCAGACAGTTTCTCAGAGCTCACCCGTCTCCTGCTCTGAAGGGGTTTCCGGCTTTTGAAGACATGACTGAAGAGAACATTTCTCAACTGTTGAAAAGAAGCAGCTAACATGTATTTCCCACCTTGATATGTGTTCATGATTCACGTTCCAAAATGTTTTCTCCTCAGATTTTACGACTAGATGTTCTAGTTTGGGGACAGATAACGACTATGCATAAGAGCGGTTTAATTAAAAAAACATTACGTTCGTCGATATTGATTTAGAGAAGTGGAGCTATTCTATTAATGAAAAAAAGGATAAATCCAAATGCTCTCGAAGACTTTTTATAAACTCTTAATGCAAACATACAGACAACATACACTTAGAACTATTAATTGTGTTTGGAAATAGATATAACTGTTTCCGTATAGTTTGACATTTATATGAAATAGCAACATAATTATAAGTTATCTAAAAAATCAGTTAGATTTATTGTCGACTAGATAACAGCTTTTTGAAATACTAGGTTAAATTTGTCCTCATTCAATATACCAACAATCTGTATTTATTTTGTCTGTGTTTGAATTTCTATCTTTATTTTCTAAAGCGTGTGATGATGTATATAATTTACTAAAGTATTATGCTAGTCATGTCTGCAACAAAAAATATCTTTAAATGATGAGACTCATTAAACGGCAACTGATAATATTCTGATAATAGCGACTTTCACAGATTGTTTTCGTTGTTTTGAAGTAATTACACAGCAAAATACCCAAAAGAGAAACACAATAATATGAAACTTAATGTATAGAAAAGTATATTGTATGCATGAAATAATCCTCTCTAAAGATAAAAGCATGCAAAGAAACTCACATATTTAACCTAAAACTATTAAGTTTATGATGCGAAGAGATCAGATTTTTATTTTTTTGAGTATTAAGGCTGCAGCTTCCTCAAAAACCAACTGGGGGGAAAATTAGAAAAATTATATTCCTTCAATCGATATGTCTAAAACATTGTTCAAGTTTCCATTCTTATTCCATGCTTTCTGCATTAAGCGTCTGGTTGTTTGATGACGATCTTTTAATGTAGACATTCTGCAAAAGCTATTATAACTAGATTCTTTAAAACATTCTAAAGTTTTCCGTAGGAAACTCAAAATGGTTTCTGAGCCATAAATAAATATCCTTCCACATCTCTGTGCTGAGGCGGTGCATGATTCAGCTCAGTTAGACACGACAAGAAAATCCCGATAGATCGCTGGTCTAGATCTCCCGCTTTTTCTCTGTTATACTTTTCATCTTTTTTTTTCCTGCCTCTCTATCATTATCCCGCTTTCTTTCTTTGTCTGTTTTTCTGTCTCTCACTTTCTCTTAGAGAGAGATAGGAAGATAGAGAGAGACGGAAAGGAGAGACAAAAAAAAGATAAAGAGAGAGAGAGAGAGAGAGAGAGAGAGAGAGAGAGAGAGAGAAAGAGAGAGATTAATAAATCTTAACTTCCTGCTTTGAGTTGTATTTATTATGGCTGCCTATTCTCAGTATTATTTTTACTGCCTTGTTATTTTTAAAGTTTAATATCCATATCACTGGTAGATTCAACCAAATCATGTGACGCTGAATTGAGTTACCTCTAACGTCGCAACAGTCAAAAACCTTCCAAGTTCTCTCAAGACCGGTGATCTAAGTGGACTATTCTCCTCCTGGCCAGGAGAAGCCACTGTGGGCCAGATCTATGAGATCATCGTTCCTCATCTCCAAGCTAGTCCAGGTCACACGCGGACCTCTGATTGGTGTTCTCCGTAATCACGAAAAGCATGGATTAATAAACAGTTGCTGTGGAGCCTGTCTATATTTCTCCCATTTCAAACATCTTTGATGAGGGACGTGATAAGTGGTGGTGGTAGAGCCAATCTCACGGCCAGATCAATTGCTGGTTACAGTTTGGAGGGAAGTTTTTCCTCATCAGGGAGTTAAGTTGATCATAGCTATGTCTATGGCCTGGTGTTGATGTAGATTCATGGACGAGTGTTTGGAACCCTTCCAACCTTGGTGGCTGACTTCATGATTTAACCATCTTTTATCTCCTGACTGATACCGGAAGTGGATGACTTCATTATTTAACCTTCTTTTATCTCCTGACTGATACCGGAAGTGGATGACCTAATGATTTAACCATCTTTTATCTCCTGACTGATACCGGAAGTGGATGACCTAATGATTTAACCATCTTTTATCTCCTGACTGATACCGGAAATGGATGACCTAATGATTTAACTATCTTTATCTCCTGACTGATACCGGAAGTGGATGACTTAATGATTTAACTATCTTTATCTCCTGACTGATACCGGAAGTGGCTGACTTCATGATTTAACTATCTTTATCTCCTGACTGATACCGGAAGTGGATGACTTCATGATTTAACTATCTTTATCACCTGACTGATACCGGAAGTGGATGACCTTTGCAGTGAAGACTAGAGACCACTCTATCATTGAAGATAGCCGCTCCGTCACTACAGAGAGTTTCAGAATATGCTGAATTAGATTTAGCGCGTGAGATGGGTTGGACCAAGTGACAGAAAAACATCGCCGTTAGACGGACCAATGAGCGCATCAACGCCAAGTGAGGAGTCACTCACAGGGGCAAGTCACTCTGCCCAAACTCGCAGCTTGAAGCACGATGGGCCGAAGAATAACCATAATTCTGGTTGTTGTCCACTCAATCTGTCAGCCAGGAAGGGTGCTACAAGCTCAGGACCTAGCTGAGCGGCTAGTGATAATCACGTTTGCAGCTTCACTTCTGGTCTCTGTGTCTGACTCCTCTTCACTTGGCACAGATCACCGCAGAAATCCGTGAGGCAACTTTTCTACTTTTTTGTCACTGAAAATTTTTTAGCCTTAGAATAATGGAGAGAAAGATTTATTTCACGGGAGCAATGACCTCTATGACTAGAGCATGGTATAATGCTGGTTCTAATATCGCCAGCAACCTGACAGCATCTCGAGGGCTCAAGTCCCGTCGCTCACGGTGGTTGACTCTAGGCCTGCATCCATTTAAAACTTCTTTGCTGAGTGCTGGCTTGATGTAGTCTTGTTTTGTTTTTGAGGGAAAACAAATTGGTCATATCAACTTTTTAGATAAAAATTTTTCTTTACAGAGAAAAATAAAACAAAATTAGACAGCGCGCCCTTGAAACGCTGACAAGATAAAACCTGGTCATATTGGTGCAAAAGGCAGCTAAATTCCTTCATGGATGTGAGTTCTTCTTCCCTCATGGCTGGGTCGAGGTTTGAAGTCTGGCTAAGGAGAAATTCTGGTCCTTCATACAGGAAAGCGCAAAAAACCATTCACCTTTTTCTATAGATGTGAGTCAACGTGCGCGAGATATTCAAGAGTTTGGCGCTGCTCGAGGACACAAGTATGTGGGTCTGCTTCATTCTGGACCTCTACAAGTTACGTGTGTCAAACATGAGGATTTATTTATTTGATATTCTGCAAGTGTATTTTGTTAAGTGCGCAGATTGTGTAAAAGTATCATCAAAGAATCGGTTCAGTTCATAATGAGGTTCATAGTGATTAGCAATCATGCGAATGTTGACACCTTTTGTATTTGTAATTATATCGTTTAGGTTTTATTTCCGTCACTGTTGACTGATTATGCAAATCATGTATAGAAATATGTCTGTAAGTCTGATTGTGGACTTGAATCCATAAGGCTCTCTGACAGTCTCGATGCTATTTAAATTATTTTTTTAGCCACATTCTGAGATTTAATCAAACCAACAACTTCGGCACGTCGGAGTCAGATAGATAGTTTGTGTAGTGCAGTAAGACCAGGTACTGTCTAGATAGATTTTCCTGGTGTAGTGTGAGGGATCAAAGCATTAAAGTCCTCATAAATCTGACACAGGAACCTTCAGATAGCATTACAATCTCCACAGAGAAAGGCCAAAAAGATAGTCGCTATATCTCAAAATTGGCTTATACTATATCAAGCGAAGTTCATCTTTTCCCGGCATGTCCAGAAAATCGACCCCCCATCCTGTCCTGATGTGATGGAGAGCGGTACGAGCTGAGCCAGGCGGTGCACCACCTTTACCAGGCGGCGGTGTGACTCAATCTAAAACGGTTCCATTAAGTTTTATATGATGGAATGTGAAATCAATAGTCCACTCACTTCAGCCACCAGAGCCGGTCTAATCGGAGGAGAAGGAGGAGGAGGGGGAGGAGGTGAGAAATAGAGAGAGAGAGAGAGAGAGAGAGAGAGAGAGAGAGAGAGAGAGAGACAGAGACAGAGACAGAGACAGAGAAGGGGTGGGGGGGGGGGGACGTTAACCCGACATCTGGCATTCGGCCCGACCAATTTATCCCCACCCCTTTCTCTCAATCATTCTACAGTTGCTCTCTCTCTCTCTCTCTCTCTCTCTCTCTCTCTCTCTCTCTCTCTCTCTCTCTCTCTCTCTCTCTCTCTCTTTCTGTCTCTTTTTCTTTCTCTCTCCAGCTCTCTATCTTTTTATCTCTCCAAGAATCTGTTTCTTCTTGCTCTGTATGTCTCACTCATACACTCTCACACTTACACACTTACAGCATGAATCACAGCCTACAGACCTTCCTCCCCACTCAACACTTCACCTGCCGAAGACAGTTGTCAAATATGAAAAGAATATTATTTTGACACAAATCGAATTTTAGACTTATTAGTTACTGGGGATGCCAAGAGAGAAAACCAGACATATAGATAATATTTATTTATTTATACCCCCAATATGTCCTCAGACCTTTTGGTTGACTGATTGTCTTATACATTGGTTATTTGATAAATTGAATCCTATTATACTCTTAGATAGGTCAAGATCTTCTATAAATCTGAAATCACTGCGACAAGGCACGTTGTTATAAAGTGTGCCCACCCCAACTGCCCGGTGATATTCGCGTGACTCGAACAGTCTGGCCACACGGACTGCCATGCTAAAACTTCAAAGTAATTTATAATTCTTACCTATAGGCTAAATTCATGCACGGAACTTTCATGTGAAGAACTCAGCTCCATCACAGAGTAGATAGTATACACACAGAGGCTCCACTCCTCGATTTCAGTGTAATTGGGTCAGACATCCGTTAAACAATGTCACGCCGTATAGTTTATTGTCCGTTTCGTTTTACCGCACGCCGTGTGTGGTCACAGGAGCTTAGGAGACGTTAAACACTACCTTTCATGAGGTGTCCTGTCACTCCTTTTTATACTCTGTTTATAAAAGGAGTGACAAGACATAACATTCATTTCCTCTTCTCTCACAAGACGCAAAATGGTGGAGTCGGAACAAACTGTGCTAGATGATGAACAATATAAAATTAAATATAATTCAAAGTGGTGCAGTGCCATAAATTGTACTAATTCAAAGATTCGTTGTCCTGATTAGTCCTTCTTTTCGTTCCCTTTGGACGCAGAAAGGTAAGTTAAGATTGATCTCGTTTGGTTTTAAGATCTGTTATACTTTAGTAACTATGGCATGGCATATCTTAAGATCAATTATTGGTGACTGTGATGTGATCTAGGCCTATCTATATCATCAATTGGTAAGATTAACAATAAAGAGGGGTGTTTATTAATCTCTTATAGTAAATGCAGATCTAGATAAATACTCGATGACTGTTATGTAACGATGACTAGGTTGGTTAAAAGGCGGAGATCTAGATGGATTTACAGCTACCTATAGACCAATTATGGCTGACTTTGATGGTGATATTGAACATTATGAATTTGACGAGGAGGAGGAAGTCGGGAAGCAGATGATAGTCAGAATCAAGCTGATTGTCACTGTTATTATTAATACTGTATAACTACTATCACTAGATGTTGCAGTAGTAGAAGTTGCATTAATAGCAGAAGAATGGTAATTGTTGTTATTTACTTTTATCATAATAAATTGTGCAATATAATCTGGCCGATTACATGTATTTATATTATTATTATATCATCACTACATGTATAATTCTTTATAGAAAGTATCATTGATGTGAATGAATAGAGACTTTAAAATATAAAGTTAACTGATAAATGGATGATCATAAACCACATTGAATTGTGATGAAAAGAGATTGCGACACTTTCAAGTTCCCTGTTTATCATCGCAGGTCCCGGCGGTGGGTGATCAGTTCACGTAGAGCGGATTTAGAGAAGAAACCGTTTGAGAAACTGCATCGGAGCAATGTCATGTGCGAAAAACATTTGGAATCATGCTGTTTCAAAGAGACCAAAGGGAAAAGGAAGTTACTGAAAAACGACGCTGTGCCATCTATTTTTGCTGTCCCTAATCCTCCACCCAAGCAAACACCTCGACCGCCACCGAAAGAGCGCATAGCGCCCACACTATCACAGGCAACTACCTCCGGTACAGAAACGGACACAACTTCGAATGATGTCGATGAGGTTGAAATTAATGAACTAGGAGATAGTGGTGCGACTCACCATGAAAAAAAAAATCACTGAAAAGAAAGTTGCTTGCAGCAAGGACCAAAAGTTGCAGGCTTAAGAAAAAGCTTAAAACACGCCCACTGAGCAGAGCCATCCTGTCCAGAGGTAGGAAATAGATTTTGACAGCTTACATTCGATGCTCAAAAATCACCTCCCTCAAGCCGCGCTTGAATTAGTATTAACACAGATAAGGACGGCACAGGCAAACAAGTATGGAAGAAGGTGGACAGCTAGTGAAAAAGCATTTGCTCTGGCACTCTACAACACAAGTCAGAAGGCATATTCAATGATAATCTCACGTTCTTTTTTTTTCATACATCTTTCTTTTTAATTGCTTTAATAACCTCCTAGGTCATATCTGCCTGTTCATTCCACCGTATACCACGAGACTCTCTATCTTTTTTTTTCTCCACCTCCCTCTTTATTTTTCTCTCTCTTTACATTTATGTATCTACCAGAATATGACTGTGATTAAATTTTTATATGTATCCTTCATCATCTCATTCCCTTCATTAATTCTTCTTACTGCTTTCATCTCTTGTCTTTGCCAATATAAAAGTTAACTGTATAATAAACTTCAAGTGCCAGTGCCAAGAAGTATAGAAATTATAAAGCGAAAAAAGAGCCTGTAAGAAACAGACTATAACTTATACGGCGTGACATACTTTCGAGGCGGCGCCAGACCGATTACAACCGTTTAACACTGAGCGAATGGGGCAATCCCAGCAAGTGGAGCCTCTGTGTGTCTTTACTCTGTGGCTCCATCATTGCCTCTTATAATTATTTACCTCTTTAACGTTTATGTTTTATATTATATTGTTTTATTTGTCTCTGATGTTAAACTTAGACAACTGTGCATTACCATTCACATTGATCTACAGGTTAGCTATGGAAATCTGTCATAGGCAAAACCTTTTCTGTTCTTGTTATTCATCTTAAAAAGCAATATTAGCTTAGTGCAGGTTGCTCTGTCTTTAATTTTATAAATAATTTCTTTATATCTAAAGGAGGAGATGATAAAAAGGAGAATAACCTGTTGAATATTTCAGGGACCAGAAGGTTTTGCTCGTCTTTCTTCTGCTGAGAGCAGGGCAAGTCAATCCATTAGGCCAGGTTATAGATGTCATTTCTCGCTATCATATCTGGCGTTAAAAATGATCCCAAGGAAATTAGATTTTTTTTTACTTTAGATTAATCTTGGAGCAACACATGTAGAAACAAAGGAAAAGCGAGAAATTATGGCGTGTATACAATTAGAAAATAAAAAGGATGGGAGTGGCGAGAGAAGAGAGTGAGAGAGAGAGAGAGAGAGAGAGAGAGAGAGAGAGAGAGAGAGAGAGAGAAACAGTGACAGAGAGAGAACGCGACAAAGAGAGAGAGAGAGAGAGAGAGAGAGAGAGAGAGAGAGAGAGAGAGAGATAAAAACAAGAAAGTAGATGAGATATTTTATTATTTACTATCTCGGCCCATATTCTGAATCTGTTTAACTACTTTCAGAAACGACAATTATGAACATATTAACATATTGGTTGGTGAGAACTGCTTCGCTTTCTTTTCCTAAATCTCTGCAGCCGTAATGACTGGGTGTGGTGAAGTCTGGCCAAGCACTTCCACACGAGATCCACCGGTGGCTGTCACAGATCCTCAGGCCGACCAAACAACACAGAAGAAAGATCAGAGCTGGGAGACCTTTGTGTGTATTTACTTCAACAAATTCAGTAATTCGATTGGTTGCCCATACAGAGTCAAATCTCTGATATGAGGTGATCTATAATTACAAGCAAAATGGAAGTATTTTCACATGAAGAAAGCTGTACAATATTATGCCATATTAACTTAATAATTAGTCAAAAATTGTCTCGTGCGTAAACGTGAAAATAAAATGTTCATATTTTTTTTTCTGTTGTGACGTCTTTTCATTTTGAATCGACACTTCTACCCCTAATAGTCCTAAACTTCAATAAAACATCACGCATAAGTTCTGGCCAAAAATAAAGTGGACAACGAACAATTTGGATTAGAAATATTCTGATCCATGCGATACCTTCGAGAGAGAAAACAATCTCCGCTGAATGCTGCCCATGTTCTCCGAGAGCAGCAATGGAATATGTGTGTGTCTCCCGGAGACTGAAGCCAAGAGACTCAACACTCTTTACTCCAGGGTGTTTTACTATTGACACGGAGATGTTGAACCTACACTTGCACGACATTCCTGACGCCATCGTTTAAGATGTTAGGATACTTGATAATCGTATCCCATGCGAATATTTCAGCCACTTCGACCACTTTACCTCCACTCTTGACCTGTATTGTCTGCCGGGAACTAAATGTTTCTTCTCGTGCTAGTGTATATCGCAGCAGACAACAAAACGTGCGATCTCTTCTCTACATCATCCTATGAGAATCGGCTCCAGCTGAAATCAGGACGATTAAAACCGCAATAAAAGACAAGATAATCAGGAGACTCAGGACTGGTTCAGGTGCCACCAATCCCCGAAGAGCCGGAAGAGATGGTCTATGTAAGACGGGATGCATTATATTCAGCGAGAAACCTAGAGGGATTTTGGTTAGTTTGCATTGGAGGCTAACGGGAAAGGCTCTACTCTAGTTGTCGAAAGCCAGATATCTTATTGAATATCTAAGTATTGTACAAACATTGTTATTGATGCTTTCGTTTACTTTTCTGGCATTGTGATCGTTTAGTTGAAAAAAGGGGAAAAAATTAGTGGAAAATAACCATGCGAATTCTTCGATTGCAAAATATGTCTGTGATAGGGTTAGAATAATATATCTGGCTGGCTGAAATCAGCTACAGATTGAAGATCTCAGATCTTACCCCAGTATAACAAGCTTGCAGTGAGGTAATAAAGCTGGTCGTTTTATCGGTAAGAACATTCCTCCTTTTTGTAAGCTCATTCCTTATTTTTTGTTACAAATCTACATTGGAGAGATTGACGCGAAATCATTCTAAATTTTGGAGTCCTTTAATGCGTTCCAAAAATTTATTTAAACACTGTCAGAATTTCAATACTCTTCTCTCTTCTACGATTCCTTCCTACTCAGACCAAAGACTTTTTTAACTTTTCCCCTACCCCCCCCCCTCTCTCTCTCTCTCTCTCTCTCTCTCTCTCTCTCTCTCTCTCTCTCTCTCTCTCTCTCTCTCTCTCTCTCTCTCTCCTCTTTGTAGATCGGAAGACAGAAAGTGTGGTATGAGGTAAGTTGGTCGCCCAGCACCAATTTTTATTTCATCTTATCGATGCACCTTATCAATAACGATAAAAGAACCTTTCGCTTGTTCAGTAGTTTTTAATCTGTGTGAATAAAGACCCGCCCACCTTGGTTGTTAGAACTTCGTCATCTTTTTTTAATGGTGATCCGTCTCCTGACATTGAGGAAACAACTTGAGCGTAGCTCAAGCTGATATGTGACATCCCAAACTAAGTCTTTAACACCACCAACATTTCCACAAGCATTGGACATCGGCGTTTTGTGGATGTCTATCTAGCTGCCAGAACTTACTAATAACTGTGAGTGTAACTGGCACAGCACCGGAAATTGTATAAAACATGTTGAAGAGTTATTGTTTTGTGTTTAGAGTGATAAACAAAATCATCTGTTGACATCCACATGTAAAGATTTCTTGAGATATCTTGAAGTCAAGAGAGAAAAGATATTTGGCAGGGCATCTTTATACATTTATATTATGCACATTGCAACTCATGACATATCGAGATGAAAAACTTCTATATTCCCCAAATGTCTCACATAGTCTGATTAAAGCGTAGATTTTTTTTTTTTTTTTTTTTAAATAAATTCGTGAAAAAAGTTGCTCAAAACCTTGGTCAAAAGTCTCCGCTCTGGGAGTCCCTTGCCCTGATAAAGTACCTTTTCTGATTTCTTTCTTTCGTGATAGGAAATATTGGACTCATTCGTGCATTTTTTTATGTGTCAAAGTAATATTCAAGTCGAGATACATAGAATCCTTTAGGGATGATTCTAGAGATAAAATGATAATATATGGCCGACCGAGTACACGCTTTCCACGGATACCAACGGTTATCTTATCCTAGATTGGAATTGACAAACAGGATGAATTGTCAGATAGAAGGTGTGAAGTTTTACATAACTTTCACTCAGACTTATTCTCAAGGAACTTGTAATTATATCATTTTCTTAAAATATATGAAACAAAAATTGCATGTCATTATGTAATGATACAAAAAACATCAGTCATAGAACCTAGATGTAGCTGTTATAGCAGGAGGTATGGCTAGCCATACTTGTGGCTAGATGTAGCTGTTAAAATAGGATGATCTGGCAATCAAGTAGCCTTGTCAGGTCTCCAGCTTGCATGGGTTATTATTAACAGTGTTGTGGCGAGTGTTATAGCCTGGTAGTGGTATTAGATTTGGTTATATGGCGCTGTGCAAAAAGCAGTGTTGAGAATTGTTATAGGCTAATCAGAAATTTTGCTACGTGGTGCTCTTTTCTCATGAAGCGTAGCTAGTAATGTGCGCTTGTCAGAGATGTGGCTAGGTGGTAGTAGTAGTAGTAGTAGTAGTAGTAGTAGTAGTAGTAGTAGTAGTAGTAGTAGTAGTAGTAGTAGTAGTAGTAGTAGTAGTATATGGTTATTATTATTTGAATTATAATTATTAACATCATTATCAAAATTGTTATCATCATTTTATTAGTCTAGCTATTATGAATGTTTATAATACTATTGTTATATTTGATATAAGCTTGTTTGTTGTGAGTTCTTTATGATATCATCGTTTGTTTCGTTTTTGTTAATTTTTTTGTATTTCTCATCGAAAGCTTTATTTTACTCAAAATCCATATAGCATTGGCCAAAACATATATTCTCTCTTTTTTAATTTTTGTTGTTAATCAAATTATGTTAGGTTATTAATTATATTCGAGAGGATTTTTTGAAAGTTTGCATCACATAAAAGTGTCAAAGATCTCAGACTTCAAATTAATTTTATTTTAGCGTCCAAGATGTGATAAGAGGCTTATTACGTCAGGTGGAGTGTTCCAGGGCGACACGTCAGGGAAAAGAGAGGCGAGTTGTGTGCGTGTATGTGTGTGTATGGGAGAGGGGAGAAGGGGGTGGCTTACACATGAGGTAGCTGGGATGTGGGATGCAGGGATGACGACAGAAGTGCTGCAGGGTTTGATCATACCACAGAAACTGAGGTAGTTCAGAGAACAGGACAGTTTGATTTCAGGCAGTGCCATACTATAAGGAAGAAAATAGTATCCACGCTTACGCACTATTTATTGCCTTTAAACTGCAATTATTCTTTTTTATTTGAGGTCACATCTGACGATATTTTTTTTCTTTGCAATACAGGTAGAATTTTGCCGTGAGCTAGAGAAATTGTGGTTTTCTCTAATTCCTTTAGAGGCAAAATCGGCTAAGTGCAGTGTCTGGGACGTTTCTTTGTACTATAATGATAGTTGTCAAATAATTGTGGGTATAATAAAGACAAGAATGATAATAATGTAACAGATTTGTTGGGGGTGATCTGTTAGGCTCTGTAGATCTAAAGGTATGAAAATATACACAGCCAATCACACGACTCGTCCGTAGAAAATAAATCTGAAGTGCGCAAATAAAAATTGCAAACTGTTTAATCCAACACAAGAGTTTTACTCTATAATCATTGTACACTCTTAAACTCACTGTAGGCTCTAAACTTGATGTTCACTAACTGAACATAATTTCAACTCTTATTTGTACAAAATTTCGTCGAATCATCCAGAAAAGGAATTACATAAATCGTAAGAGAATAATCTTGGTACACGTCAATAACAACCAATCAAAACAAAAGTAAACAAGGGGTGACGAGATCATTACTATGCTAGAACTAAGTCGGAGATTCCAGAAGAATCTAGGCCATACAAGTGCGGTCTGTGTTCAATAAACAAAACTAAGTTCTTAGGCTTGAAATACAAACTTTATGCAACTAAAGAAGATAATGTACTTAGATCTAGTCGATCCGCTACCCAAAAGTTACGCACCAAGAAAAAAGGGTGAGGAAATAAATAGATCAACTTATAGTACAATGCGTTACAAATAATAATAATAATAATAATAATAATAATAATAATCACAACAACAACAACAACAGCAGCAGCAGCAGCAGCAACAACAACAACAACAACAGAAATAATAATAATAATAATAATAATAATAATAATAATAATAATAATAATAATAATAATAATGATGATGATGATGATGATGATGATCAATATCTGCCTATAAATACATAATTATACTTCAGTGTGAATATAATATTCATGCTCTTATTTTTCTAGTCGTTGTGTATTATGTGAATGATTCCTCTCATACTTCGCAGAAGAGGCTCTTGAATATTTTGATCTTCTGACTTAATTTTTACCTCCTTTTAACTGGCAAAGTAGTCACAAAAGGTGTATGGCTTTAATCCCAAGGGTGTAGACCCTTCAGTTCTTAATACGTGAGTGAAAGACGAATGGATTGATTAACAATGGAAACTCTTTTGAACCTTTCTAGCTTTCTTATATTATTACTTTTTATAAGAGTTAACTTTTTTTTCTTGTTATTGCCCAATACCTAGGTAAACAGAAATAATTTCTGTGGATTTTTTTAACTTTCAAGGATTAATTAACACCAAGGGCTGTCGAACTGGGGATTGCTCTATATCACCCAAACGATGGACTCTGAAACCTGAAGGGTTTTCAATGTCAGAAAGATCGACCAGAAGTGAGCTGGCTGTGATGAAGTGTCACAGACTTCAGATTGCCCAACAAGCTCTCGTCACGCTTCAGAGCCGGAAACAAACAGCGATTCAGGATACAGCACCGGGTTGCTGCCATTCAGCCTGTTACTTCCTTGATGGAATCGATAAGTGCATTTGACACAAAACAAAAGATTTAAATATGACAACGTTAAGGAAACGCTGAGAGAGTTTTGGTTTTTCCCTCTTTTTCTTTGCTGAGGTTGATGTGATTTCATTGAGATGCATGGAGCTACGCCGAGTGTTTTGGTACATCTGTGTCATGGCTGACACTATACCATAGAATAATTGATTGCTTGAGTGATGGAGAAAATGTATTTCTTAACAGCAGTGATATCTGCGACCTAGTATTAACTCTCCTTAAGGCCTGACGGGGGCCAAAACTAACAGAATTGAGTATTATTAGTTGACCCTTTCTTAAGCTTCATGATGATCGCGATACCTAGAGTTAGTTATATCATCCAACCTGGAAAATGATTGTTAGAGAACAACAACTTAACTTTTTTGATGTTCTGATATTCTTCTTGAGACATCAACTACTAATCACTGTAAGTTTTGGACTGGGCTTATTTCGTTTCGATTCTCGCACATTGTTTTATCGGGTATTTCCCAGCCGACTGGGCTTTGTTGCGATAGCCTTTCCATGATACGGAACATGAAGGCATCGGATAGATGCATCGGTCGGACAAGGCGGCTGAGTGGTCCACACAATGTCGCAGTTTGAACCTGAGAGTAAGCATCGCTGAGTATAATTTATGAGGCCCAGACTTCAGGTCACCGGTTTAAGTCAAGTCTGAGACAAATTCAGTTTGGAGCTGCCATTTAAAATCAGCAGCTCTGCTGTCCCTACAGCGGCAGGCTGAGCAAGGACGCCGAGTGCATTCTGGGATCGCCGTCAGGTGTTTTAATTATAAACCGTCAGGATCTGACATGATTATGATGGATCAATGCGAGGAGAAAGTGAGAACCAAGAGTTTCCCTAATTAGCTATTGATTTGTTGTTCATATTATTTTTAGATAGATCTCGGCGTGGGTTTTCATCGCTTCTCTAGCGGGGTAGAGAGAGCGGGTAGGTAAGTCTTCATAGTAGTTTTGGGGAGGGGGGTGGGAGGTAGTGAAGATGATGATCATGCTATAGGATTAGCGTTGATGAAGGAGGTAATGATAGTGATGATGCTGTTGGGTTAACGTTGATAATGTCGATAGTTATGGCTATAATAAAAGTAGTGGAAGTGGTTGTGCTTGTGTCGTTTAGCCTGGTGGTTGTTTTAACGTGCTGGTGGCAGAATGAAGGAGGTAATGATAGTGATGATGCTATTGGGTTAACGTTGATAATGTCGATAGTTATGGCTATAATAAAAGTAGTGGAAGTGGCTGTGCTTGTGTCGTTTAGCCTGGTGGTTGTTTTAACGTGCTGGTGGCAGAATGAAGGAGAAAGGCAGTATTTGTTGCATGAAGGCGGTGTTATTGATGGCACTGGCAGTATTTGTTGCATGAAGGCGGTGTTATTGATGGCACTGGCAGTATTTGTTGCATGAAGGCGGTGTTATTGATGGCACTGGCAGTATTTTTTGCATGAAGGCGGTGTTATTGATGGCACTGGCAGTATTTGGATAATTTGGTGATGACTGCGGTGGTAGAAGTGAAGGAGCTTGTTTGTTGTAAATACAATCGCATACCGACAGAGCAGGCGGGATGGAGTTCAGGATAACGATGACTGTTGAAATGGTATTGATGTCGTGTGTGGTAGGGGTGATGATGGTGTTCGAATAGTGATTGCTGACAATAGTAGTAGAGGAGCGTTGGTGAAGCTGCTGGGGTTTGATATGAAACATGTCCGGGACATCAGGGCTGGATAGATCTGACTCACACTTCACTGCCTTGAACACCACTGGGATCAGCCAGGACTCTGAGAGTCTGAGTTTGAAAGTTCTATCTCCTCAGCCAACCAAACTGGACTGTGACGGACAGCCATTAGACTACCAAAAGCTTTTGATTTATTTCTTTTAATTGTTTCTTTTTTTTTAAATAATCTCTGTGTTTCATCTGGGACTGAAACGATCTATGAAAACAAAAACAAGGCTTAAATAACTAGTGAATGTTTGGGACTTATGAGCTGGATATTAAACATTACTCTCATCCACAGTCGACCTGACTCTGCTAGCTGTGCTGGTCTATATGATGGAAGAAATGCAAAACCAACTTAGAGAAAGGGAGAAAGAGGGTGAGCGATTGAGAAACAGAGATAAAGCGAGAGTTTGCTAGAGGGGGAGGAGTGAATGTTGATATTGAAAATAAAAAGAGGCCAATACGAGGAAAAAATAAAGATAATGGTCCAGGTAAAAGTGAGAGAAAGAAAGAAAGAAAGAAAGCAAGAGAAGCTATTAAAACAATAAAAAAAATGAAAAGAGAGAAGAAGAAAAAGCAATAGAAAGAGAGACAAAGGATGAATAGATATATATATATGTGTGTATATATATATATATATAGATATATATATATATATATATATATATATATATATACGGTATGCAAAAGAAACGAAACAAAAAACCAGAGAGGATACGAGGGATAAGGGATGCAGAGACAAGAAGTTTAATAAAATAGCACATGATTCTAGTCTAGACTCTTCTGTGCCAATATCTAATAAATAATATAGATCAACTCCATCGTCAAAGATTGCTTTTGTCGTAACAGACAGTTTTAGATCTATTTTGTCAAAATAGACGACGTTAAATTTTTTCTATAATAAATAAAATTTTATATTTATGTGGTCATAAAAAAGTTTCATAAATATAGTGTTAGATATTCTGTCAGGAAAGACAGTTTAAGATTTCTTATGTCTATATAGTCTCCTTCACATGTTTCTATGACAACATACGATTTTAGATCCATTCTATGATAATATACAATTTCAGATCTATTTTGTCATAATTTAGTTTTAGACCTTTTCTCTCTTAATTTATTGTTTTAGATCTGTTCAATCAGAATAGACAGTTTAGGATATTTCCGTGATACTATGCAGTTCTGTCTCTGTCTCTGTCTCTGTCTCTGTCTCTGTCTCTCTCTCTCTCTGTCTGTCTCTCTCTCTCTCTCTCTCTCTCTCTCTCTCTCTCTCTCTCTCTCTCTCTCTCTCTCTCTCTCTCTCTCTCTCTCTCTCTTTCTCTTTCTCCATCGTATTCTATCCCCAAAGCTTTGTTTCATTCTTTTTTCTTCTTCGTATCCTCATTTTTTTTTCTCAATTTCTCCCTCACTCTTTTGCTCTCTGTCTTTTCTCTCATGATGTACCTGGTATTCTTTTTTCTCTAACAGTTTATTACAATTATATATTTTTCTTCTTTATTAATGTTCCACACACACACACCCCCTCTCTATCTCTTTCTTTATCTCTCTGTATTTATGTATGATTCTCTCTTTCCATCTTTCTCTCCTTCTTTATTATCTTCTTCTTCCTCTTGATCTACTTCTTTGCTTATTTTTCCTCAATTAAACTGTCACTTTTTTTTCCTCCTTTACATTCTGCCTGATTTTCTCTTATTTCTTTTCCTCTCTATATTTTGTCTCTACCCTTTTTCAAATTTATTCTCTTTTCCATATCTCACTTTCTCTCTCTTTTTTTTTTTCAAGTTTTGATTATATTTCTTGCAATTTCTATCTTTTCCTATTTTCCGCTTTCTCTCTCTCCCGAGTTCTTCTTTTTTTAACCAGACTTCATTTTCCAACTTCTCTTTAGAAACGCTCAACTATAAATCGCTAAACTGATTGTCAAAAATGCAGAAGTAGTAAACATTTTCGCCGCCATAAAAAGAAAAATAATACTCTTTTTGTGGTTCATTCGATTATGTGACCGAGGCTTGGAAGCATGAAGATAATGAAAATCATGGGACTCTTCTAAATATGGGACAAGGGGACATAAATATGGGTGTGTGGGTGTGTGTGTGTGTGTGTCCTTAGCTAGACCTGGAGTACTGGGTAAGGAAACAGTGTCCTGTTCTGATCAGACAGATGCTTATCAAGGGGAGGTGATTATCGAGGTGCTTGAACTTTATGGGTAGAAACATTATTCTAAACCAGTTGGGGAGGAGACGAGAGAGGTACAGGATGCGTGGTGAGGGGCTCTCATCTTTCTGGATTTACAAAATACATTTACATACACACACATTTGTCTATTGTTCTTAATCAGACATGCGAACTTCCTGTTTTGACGCTCTTTCCCTCTTTTTTCAGCTCACTTTACACTCTCCTCTCTCTCCCTCTTTCTTTCTCTTTCTCTCTCTCTCTCTCTCTCTCTCTCTCTCTCTGCCTGCCTGTCTGTCTGTCTGCCTGCCTGTCTGTCTGTGTGTCTGTCTGTCTGCCTGTCTGTCTGACTGTCTTTCTTCCTCTCTCTCTCTCTCTCTCTCTCTCTCTCTCTCTCTCTCTCTCTCTCTCTCTCTCTCTCTCTTTCTCTCTGCCTGCCTGTCTGCCTGTCTGCCTGTCTGTCTGTCTGTCTGCCTACCTGCCTGTCTGCCTGCCTGTCTGTCTGTCTGTCTGTCTGTCTGTCTGTCTCTCTCCCTCTCTCTCTCTCTCTCTCTCTCTCTCTCTCTCTCTCTCTCTCTCTCTCTCTCTCTCTCTCTCTCTCTCTCTCTCTCTCTCTCTCTCTCTCTCTCTCTCTCTCTCTCTCTCTCTCTCTCTCTCTCTGTCTTTCTTTCTTATTTTTCTCACGTATTTTTCATAGTGGTGTAAAATAAATTCTCTGCATCAGATGCGCTTCTCTATCATTAATAACTGAAAAATACCACGTCTCTCTAGTTTTTTTCCCTCTGTCACATGGTGTAAGCCGATTGATCTCCAGCACCAGACTAAGGTTTTCTGATTTCTCACCTAATGATTCAAACGAATTGCTCGAGACTACATGCCCTCTTGCTGCACAACTTTCAACTAATCCTTCGAAGCTCTCATCAGAAACGTTACACCGAGCTATACAAATCTAAGCAAAAAACCTTCAAGTCTTATAGAATTCCAGGCGCGAAATTGCAACAGAGCGAGACTGGCCCTTGGTAGCAGATGAAAGTTCTGCACCACCGTTAAGTCTCCAAAATCAAAATACTGCACCACCAAAAGGTCTCTTAAAATAAAATCAATATCAAGTCTCTGGAAACAAATTACTGCACCACCAACAGATCTCCTAAAATAAAATCAACATAGAGTCTCTGGAAACAAAATACTGCACCACCAATAGATCTCCTAAAATAAAATCAATATGAAGTCTCTGGAAACAAATTACTGCATCACCAACAGATCTCCTAAAATAAAATCAATATGAAGTCTCTGGAAACAAAATACTGCACCACCAACAGATCTCCTAAAATAAAATCAATATGAAGTCTCTGGAAACAAAATACTGCACTACCAATAGATCTCCTAAAATAAAATCAACATGAAGTCTCTGGAAACAAATTACTGCATCACCAACAGATCTCCTAAAATAAAATCAATATGAAGTCTCTGGAAACAAAATACTGCACCACGAATAGATCTCCTAAAATAAAATCAATATGAAGTCTCTGGAAACAAAATACTGCACCACCAATAGATCTCCTAAAATAAAATCAACATGAAGTCTCTGGAAACAAATTACTGCATCACCAACAGATCTCCTAAAATAAAATCAATATGAAGTCTCTGGAAACAAAATACTGCACCACGAATAGATCTCCTAAAATAAAATCAATATGAAGTCTCTGGAAACAAATTACTGCACCACCAATAGATCTCCTAAAATAAAATCAATATGAAGTCTCTGGAAACAAAATACTGCACCACCAATAGATCTCCTATAAAAACAAAATACTGCACCACCAATAGATCTCCTAAAATAAAAACAAAATACTGCACCACCAATAGGTCTCCTAAAATAAAATCAACATGAAGTCTCTGGAAACAAATTACTGCACCACCAATAGATCTCCTAAAATAAAATCAACATGAAGTCTCTGGAAACAAATTAATGCACCACCAATAGATCTCCTAAAATAAAAACAAAATACTGCACCACCAATAGATCTCCTAAAATAAAAACAAAATACTGCACCACCAATAGATCTCCTAAAATAAAAACAAAATACTGCACCACCAATAGATCTCCTAAAATAAAATCAATATGAAGTCTCTGGAAATAAATTACTGCACCACCAACAAATCTCCTAAAATAAAATCAATATGAAGTCTCTGGAAACAAATTACTGCACCACCAATAGATCTCCTAAAATAAAATCAATATGAAGTCTCTGGAAACAAAATACTGAACTGCCAATAAGTCTCCTATAATAAAATCAATATCAAGTCTCTGGAAACAAAATACTGCACCACCAATAGATCTCCTAAAATAAAATATTTCTCCATCATTAAATCTCCTGAGTCAAGGAGGCTTCTGACAAGAACGAACTAAAACATGGGTGAATTAAAAGTTTGAATGAAATCACAATATAGGGCAGCAGTAATTAGATTCTGAACTAAGCCAGATTTTGAACAGTTAAGTTACCATAAGGCATTCATGACTGGGCGATACGGTGTTAAAGATACCATTATGTCATTAAAACTCGAAAAGGGTTTGGGTTTTTTATGAGACGCCAGTGTCTAGAAAGAAATAGGATAGTCGAACAGAAGTTTTAGGTGGATTACTATTATATTAGATTATTGTTATTTAATAATGGTTTAGAAATTTATTTTAATAATCATTTATACGATCTCTATATAAAAGAAAAAAATATTTCAGTCTGCAGTGGCGTAGAGCTGGTTCGCTTAATCAGAACAAGGGGACTGTGGTAAGAGAAAGAGCTGTCGGCCCCTAGATCTTTAACTTTTATTACAAAAGAGCTGTGACTGTAAAACGTGTCGCGCGAGGGGGTGGTGAATAGTGTTCACATTACTCGACCCAGTGGGAGCGTTGGACCCGATCAAAGGTTCCCGCCTCGAACTCGCGCAGGGAGCGTTGGACCCGATCAAAGGTTCCCGCCTCGAACTCACGCAGGGAGCGTTGGACACGGTCAAAGGTTCCCGCCTCGAACTCACGCAGGGAGCGTTGGACCCGATCAAAGGTTCCCGCCTCGAACTCGCGCAGGGAGCGTTGGACCCGATCAAAGGTTCCCGCCTCGAACTCACACAGGGAGCGTTGGACCCGATCAAAGGTTCCCGCCTCGAACTCACGCAGGGAGCGTTGGACCCGATCAAAGGTTCCCGCCTCGAACTCACACAGGGAGCGTTGGACCCGATCAAAGGTTCCCGACTCGAACTCACACAGGGAGCGTTGGACCCGATCAAAGGTTCCCGCCTCGAACTCACCCAGGGAGCGTTGGACCCGATCAAAGGTTCCCGCCTCGAACTCACACCGGGAGCGTTGGACCCGATCAAAGGTTCCCGCCTCGAACTCACACAGGGAGCGTTGGACCCGATCAAAGGTTCCCGCCTCGAACTCACGCAGGGAGCGTTGGACCCGATCAAAGGTTCCCGCCTCGAACTCACGCAGGGAGCGTTGGACCCGATCAAAGGTTCCCGCCTCGAACTCACGCAGGGAGCGTTGGACCCGATCAAAGGTTCCCGCCTCGAACTCGCGCAGGTGGAAGCTCCAAGCTGAGGCAGTCCAGCTCAAGGACTTCTGGCTCTTGGACCACTTCACACGACATCAGGCTTGGTTTGATCAACGAAGACCAAATAGTTGTATATTACTTTTGTATATATTTCCTTCTTATATATATGTACATATATATATATATATATATGTGTGTGTGTGTGTATATATATATATATATATATATATATATATATATATATATTGTTTTAATAACTCATCTAGTTCATAGAATATCTTCTAAAATTTGATTTTTACTAGTTGGTAAAGACAGGAAAAAAAGTAATTATTTAGAATTCAGAAAAGGCTTTGGAGAAAACAAATAGTAACAGGCTTGACACTAATGTTAACTTGATCAATATTAAAGTATTTTGATGGCCATACGTCCTCAAACTTGTATGTTTATAATTTTTTTTATTTGTATGTAGCAGGAGTAGAATCGAATGTGATTGGTCTGAATTTTCTGGACACAAAACTGTTGACTCAATAAAATCAGCCGAGTTGATGCCGCTGTGGGAAAAAACACGATCATCTCCAAGTCATTGAAGACGCTTAAGTTGGATGACACTTTTATGGATGTTTTAGACGCTTAAGTTGGATGACACTTTTATGGATGTTTTAGACGCTTAAGTTGGATGACACTTTTATGGATGTTTTATAAATGATTACGAAAAGAATCAAACATTAGTTGTGTAAGAAAAATATAAGCTCTATTTTTTTTTTACTTCAAAGTTTCTGTGCTGACTGATTTGTTGCATAAAGATAATGAGCACTACAGAATTATGCGCTCCAAACATTCTCATTAACCAACAGACAAGTATACTGCACCTATGCATAGAAATAAGGTTTGAAAGAATTTGGCTGCATTTGAAGGTTGATGTTTGAAAATTCCCTTCTTTCTCTCCCTCTGCCTTTTATGTAAATTCACCTTTTTGACTTTACATTTGACGTTGTATATACTTTCTGACGAGTTCATAGAGTAAATTTCAAAAAAGTATTTTATCTAAAACGCGCCGTCTTTATTGCGATTTCAACACTTCAAGTAGGCTTGTAACATCATTCAATCCATGATTCGAAGAAACAAAAGGATTCATAACAGTTTACAACCATCCAAAACACATTTAGCAAAGAAAAAAATTGGAGAATCAAATTTTAGAGATAAGTGAATAGTTTATTGTTATTCAAATAAGGAATCTATTCCTCAAAATTAATCACATTGTATTGAATTTGTATTTTTACTTGAAATAATATGTCCACAACACCGTGGTCTCAGAAGGATCAAATTGTTGCATTAAATATCTTCGTACAATATAAAATAGTGCACTTTATTCTGTACACCAAGAGTGTTATCAAGTTGAATACAATATGCATGTAAAACATAAGTAGCAATTCAAAGAAATATGAATGTATTGGACAAAGACGTGAAAGGTTTAGTTTTTTAGATTTTTTTCCCCACGAGATATTTTAGTATTTCCGTTCTGTCTGTCTAGCTTTAGAATCCCTAAGTTTCTCGAACAATCCAACACCTAGATGGCGGCTTTCCGTCAAGCCAGACCTAGGCTTGGTCAGATAGTGTTCGATGGTCCAGCCGGGGATCAAACCAGGAAACTGAATGGTCAGTCCAACGCTCTACTGACTGAGCAATCTGGCGTTCATAAAAACTGTCCAGGATTCTATGTGAGCAGAAAGAGAGCTCCTAGCTTAAAAACAGTTGGGATTGAATAAAAGATTTGAAAAGTACAATTACCTTGTAACAGACTCACATGAACCAAATGTCCAGAAATATAAATTTTGGAAAATCAATTTGAAGGGAAATTTTTTTTCGCCATTAAAATCCTCTAGAAACTTGTAGGAATTTTGTTTTCCTTACTACATCTTTCTTTAAAAAAAAAAAATCAGAAAGTACAGAAAATCCATGCACTTTTAGAGATGATCAAAATTTCATTTTCCGATGTCAAGATAAACTGATTTTGACAGACCAATATATTTGAAAGGTTTCAGGGCAAAATGCGGAATTTACATTTTGGTGTTCTTAAGCTGGCCTTAGTGGAAACTCCTATGATTTAGTTTTTATTCAATATTAAAATGCACTCTGTTCTAAGTCTGGGTGGAAAAGTTTCATTCACATCAGAGTTCTACATTCTTCGTTGCACAGCAAAGTCGAAATCAAATATTATTGAATTTGTACTTATTCCGTTGCACACTAAAACCTTTTATCATTATTTTATCACAGGTTTGTATACTCGTATATTAAATTTATTTTGAAATCAGTGGTCAAAGGTAATGTTCAATTCCATATTTATTTCTCAATAAGCATTTGGAAAAAGCTGGTTATGGCTGTTCAAATCTTAAACCCTTATCGTTCAAGGTGCGCATGAAATCTGAAAACTGGTGAATCTAGCACCAAACAGATTCCGTCGACGAAACCTCTGCGAATTTTTAGCTCCCTCGAACTTGTACCCATTTACCCAAACAATTCTTTTCTATTTTTAGTCTTCATCCCCACCGGCGAGCTAGAGGATGAGAACCCAAACTGATTTATGTCAACAAGTTCATGCAGACAATTACTTTCTAGTTAAGTTTGGTAATGTACACGACACAAACTGGTATTTTGCACTCACAAATTTAAGAAACCACAGACACTGATTTGAATAAAATTGACCCAAAGAAATGAAAAGGAAATAAAAAAAATTTAAGCAGTTGTAAAAACAATACCACGTTCAGCAATCTTACGAACTTAATGTATTTTTCACCGTTGCATCCGGTTCATTATGTCCTTTTTCTTATCACAAATTTAGAATTATTAGTAAAGTGATACAAGATTTGTCCCTGTGCAAGCCTTTTGAAAAAAAGGCAAAGCAGGCAGTAAACGTAGATGATTTTCAAATTACCAGGCACCCAATTTATGAGCCAATACATTGTATTGATAACATATAATTGATAAAATATGACGACAGAAGACGCTGCTACAATATTGTAAAATTGATTCTGAAAACAACTTTAATTTATCAAGCCATGTTATATATGAGTATGAACTAAAGGAAATATGTTACATGAACAATTTGCTAATAAAATATATAACTATATATAGCATCAACCAAAGAAAGCTCCCATTACATACTTTCATTTTCCAAAGCTTTTTAAGGATTTCATTCTGAGTACAGATTTACAAATACTATGTTCTAAAATGTAGAAAAACCACAATCCTTGGCAGGTAAAATGAAAAATGCACACAATGACTATAACTGAGATTTATGTTTAAAATTTATCATGCTCCATACGATTTTTCTGTCTACAGTGGATCATAACGACAAAGTTGTTTGAATTTAGAGCAAATTAACAAAGAGTCTTGAAGAATATCGAGAAGTGCATTCAAATATAACAGACAGCGAATGACACATGCTTTATGACATGAACTGAAAATGGTGATAGTAGTAGCCATGGACACGTTTACAAGAATATAGGTTTGTGTGGATTATCAATTTGTTTTACCTTTAAATAGCTACCGTTTTCAATAATGGTTTGTAACAAGAAAATTACTTTTCGCTCGATGATTATGTTAACAGAGGACTTAAGTCACAAAGTAAAAATAGGATGACTAAGCTAACGTCTGCCGTAAATTATGGACTTGTTGAGCTCAATTCGATGTGATTCCGGTGTTTTAGATTTAAAGTATCACCTGCAATATTCCTGTATCATACTTTCTCTTCACAATAGAACTTTTTCTCACGGGGTTAAGGCCTAATCATTGAGCTTGGCTCTACCGCCATGCCCAGGTCCGTGTGTTTGATAAGTGAGCTTGGCTCTACCGCCATGCCCAGGTCCGTGTGTTTGATAAGTGAGCTTGGCTCTGCCGCCATGCCCAGGTCCGTGTGTTTGATAAGTGAGCTTGGCTCTACCGCCATGCCCAGGTCCGTGTGTTTGATAAGTGAGCTTGGCTCTACCGCCATGCCCAGGTCCGTGTGTTTGATAAGTGAGCTTGGCTGTACCGCGCCATGCCCAGGTCCGTGTGTTTGATAAGTGAGCTTGGCTGTACCGCGCCATGCCCAGGTCCGTGTGTTTGATAAGTGAGCTTGGCTGTACCGCGCCATGCCCAGGTCCGTGTGTTTCACAAGCCCCTCGACCACACACGGGACTCGAACCCGAAAATCATGTCGCAGCTGGCGGTTTCATAAACTGTGCTCAAGTAGCGCAGAGGCCGTAAACTTTCACTTTATTGTCGGGAATACAGCGGTTTTTTATCACCGGCTGGAGGTAAATAAAGTACCAGATAAAAATCCATGCAACACTTTTGTGGATCACAAACTAATAAAAGTTTGTGAAAATACAGTAATGACCAAAACTAAATATAACCGTTCTCAAATTTTTACAAGATAAAGAAAGGCGCAGAGAGAGAGAGAGAGAGAGAGAGAGAGAGAGAGAGAGAGAGAGAGAGAGAGAGACAGACAGACAGACAGACAGACAGACAGACAGAGACAGACAGACACACAGACAGACAGACAAGCAGAATAACGGACAGACAAGCTGTGGTAAAAGGAGGAGCAAATTGTATGTCTTGATACAGTTTGTCTAAGACACAATAACGACATTATACCAGCACACTATTCACCCATTGGACAAAGAGAAGCAGTCGGCTGTCTCAAAGTAGCATCACATACCCGCAACACGAAGAGCAAAGCCACGGCTACAACGAGTCGAAGATGTCTATAAAATATAAGAAATGAAGAGGTGAGGGCATCAATTAGTGTTTCTATAATCATATTGCGTTCATTTCTCACAACAGTAGGGTACGGTAGAAATAGTATCAAAATCAGACCTCTCTTGCACACACACCTACCTACAGACACCCTTTCGCTTATTTATATATATATATATATATCTTTTTGCAATTAGTTCTAAGGCATTGTCGATTTTGTTGATTTCAAAAGCGTTTTGAAATGTTTTCAGGCATAGAATTTGTCAAATATGTTCCCAATGAGGCACGTGATGTTTTTCGGACAGGCATTATCAATATTCAGTGATAGATACAGATAGATAGTCAGTGATAGACAGCCAGGAATTAATATATGCAATGGCCTTGCATATCCATGGATGAATTGGTACTAAAGCTATACTCTTTTGCGACAGATTTTGCCTAATATGCATAGTTGTTATGGCGGAGTAATACAAATGCTTATTCCAAGCCTCAAACTAAAAATTTTACTACTGAGCTATTGTAACCTCTACAGTCACAATCTTTAAGGCTGCCGCAAAGTTTGAGAAAGGACTCGTTAGAATGCTTAGCTCAGCAGGATTCAAACTCGAGACTTCTGTTTTGTCAAGTCGGTGTTTTGCCCAATTAATTGCTGAACATAATTCTTTTCTCCCTATTGTAGATATAGGGTTTATGAGCTTGCGCATCTATAACAACAAAAAACTTGATTTTCTCCAAGGAGCGCAGTTTGTTTCTCATTTCAATAATAAGATGTAGCTTTCTAAATTCAACAGTAACACTGGACTGTTATATTATCAGCGGAAGAGGCAGTAATCACGTGAGACCTACAACGCATCTGCAGCAAAACAAACATTTAAGGTTTCAGAGAGCACTTGTAAATCTAATAAAAGCTGTCGGCCCATTCTCTCCCAATTTACTTTGAAATGAAAAGAAGAGGAAGTTTTTCATATAACTGTTTAAAAGTTAAGAGAGCTATGTGATGATTTCGTGCATGTTCTCATTTCTCTCTTGTGAAACGAAATCAAAATTATTAGACGTCTACCATGGCAAGAATCCATTGGAGGGCGATGAACAGTTTGATTCGCTTTTGTATTTAAAGAAGAGTGAAGAAATCATCTATGATAGAGTGAACAAAGTTTCAGTAATATTTGCCTTGAACGGCTCATCACTTACAGGTTGAACACAGGAGATGACAGGAAATAGCTCACCAAACTGGATTTTCTCCCACGCGCACCGAGACAATTCGAACCAGACGACGGAAAATCTCGAGGTTGTTTCGGTGCGGCGCAGCGACAAGATTGTCAAGCGAGCATGATAGCCAAGTGGGAAAGACACGTGATGCCAGAGTGAAAATCACGAACTCTGTGAATCAATGTTAAGCATCCTCTAATAACAAACGGTTTTCTTGCTATTTTTGTTTATCCAGCCAACACCCACTGCTTTCTTACCTGTGCAATTTAAGTTTAGAAAAAAAAAATAACGTGGAAAACTGCACGAGACAATAGAGGAGTCAAAACTTTGTTGAGAAAATTAAAAAATTTGTTGGATGTCAACTATGCAGCAGCAGCAGCAGCTCACTTCAAGATAAAATCCCATCCAGAGCTAGAGACAGCAGTGTGAGAACTGGTCAAACTGACCCGACAGCTCGACCAAATGCCTCGCCAACAAGCCAGAAACTGACAATCTGATGGCTGAAATAAGCTAGAATATTGTTAAGTATCCCTTCATCTAGCCAGGCCTTGAAAAGATAAAAAATATTTTCCAATTATTTCATTCGTAATTTAAAAAAAAATAAACGCATCTGTTAAGATTCACTATTGTAGCGGCGTAGGCTACATGCAGGTTAGTAACATGCATATTAGTAACATGCTGTTGGGATGCAGAGAGGAAACAAATCGTCATGCATTATGGAAAAACATGCAATACCATTACAATAGTGAGACTTCCAGATGCGCTCAATATAAGAAGACAAACTTTTTATGTTTTTATCAAAGGGAAATGACTTTGAGGTGAATTTTTTTTTACATGTCAATATTTATTACTAATAATGATCGATATTTTTTATGTCAAGCTGTCCACACGTTACAGAATCGGAATTTAAAATTTAAAAATTTTAGATGAAGGCCACCTCATAAGATAACTGGTTTGATTTTCTGTGAAGAGACAAACTTTCTAAAGTTTAGTTTCGGATTCAATATTATTTTGAAAATCAAGCTCTGAAGTTCTTTCATGATATACTGAACTTAGCATTAAATCTAACAAAATCCTGAATATACTTTGAAACTCTTTGGTGTAGTTAGTTCACTGCGATGGAACTTAGAACCACTGTCAGTGATCCTGAATATACTTTGAAACTCTTTGGTGTAGTTAGTTCACTACGATGGAACTTAGAACCGCTGTCAGTGATCCTGAATATACTTTGAAACTCTTTGGTGTGGTTAGCTCACTGCGATGGAACTTAGAACCGCTGTCAGTGATCCTGAATATTCTTTGAAACTCTTTGGTGTAGTTAGCTCACTGCGATGGAACTTAGAACCGCTGTCAGTGATCCTGAATATTCTTTGAAACTCTTTGGTGTAGTTAGTTCACTACGATGGAACTTAGAACCGCTGTCAGTGATCCTGAATATACTTTGAAACTCTTTGGTGTAGTTAGCTCACTGCGATGGAACTTAGAACCGCTGTCAGTGATCCTGAATATACTTTGAAACTCTTTGGTGTAGTTAGTTCACTACGATGGAACTTAGAACCGCTGTCAGTGATCCTGAATATACTTTGAAACTCTTTGGTGTAGTTAGCTCACTGCGATGGAACTTAGAACCGCTGCCAGTGATCCTGAATATACTTTGAAACTCTTTGGTGTAGTTAGTTCACTACGATGGAACTTAGAACCGCTGTCAGTGATCCTGAATATTCTTTGAAACTCTTTGGTGTAGTTAGCTCACTGCGATGGAACTTAGAACCGCTGTCAGTGATCCTAAATATACTTTGAAACTCTTTGGTGTAGTTAGTTCACTGCGATGGAACTTAGAACCGCTGTCAGTGATCCTGAATATACTTTGAAACTCTTTGGTGTAGTTAACTAACTGCGATGGAACTTAGAACCGCTGTCAGTGATCCTGAATATACTTTGAAACTCTTTGGTGTGGTTAGCTCACTGCGATGGAACTTAGGACCGCTGTCAGTGATCCTGAATATACTTTGAAACTCTTTGGTGTGGTTAGTTCACTACGATGGAACTTAGAACCGCTGTCAGTGATCCTGAATATACTTTGAAACTCTTTGGTGTAGTTAGCTCACTGCGATGGAACTTAGAACCGCTGTCAGTGATCCTGAATATTCTTTGAAACTCTTTGGTGTAGTTAACTAACTGCGATGGAACTTAGAACCGCTGTCAGTGATCCTGAATATACTTTGAAACTCTTTGGTGTAGTTAGCTCACTGCGATGGAACTTAGAACCGCTGTCAGTGATCCTGAATATACTTTGAAACTCTTTGGTGTAGTTAACTCACTGCGATGGAACTTAGAACCGCTGTCAGTGATCCTGAATATACTTTGAAACTCTTTGGTGTAGTTAACTCACTGCGATGGAACTTAGAACCGCTGTCAGTGATCCTGAATATACTTTGAAACTCTTTGGTGTAGTTAGTTCACTACGATGGAACTTAGAACCGCTGTCAGTGATCCTGAATATTCTTTGAAACTCTTTGGTGTAGTTAGTTCACTACGATGGAACTTAGAACCGCTGTCAGTGATCCTGAATATACTTTGAAACTCTTTGGTGTAGTTAGTTCACTACGATGGAACTTAGAACCGCTGTCAGTGATCCTGAATATACTTTGAAACTCTTTGGTGTAGTTAGCTCACTGCGATGGAACTTAGAACCGCTGTCAGTGATCCTGAATATACTTTGAAACTCTTTGGTGTGGTTAGCTCACTGCGATGGCACTTAGGACCGCTGTCAGTGATCCTGAATATACTTTGAAACTCTTTGGTGTGGTTAGTTCACTGCGATGGAACTTAGAACCGCTGTCAGTGAAATCTAACACCTACAATCACAGAAACAAATTAATGCTATAGAGGACATTCAATCAGGACCCAGCACCTCGCTTACAAATAATCGCAAAACTGCTGCGATGAGAAAAAAAAATGTCAAACAAACTAGAAGAAAGTTACAGAGTCCAAAAGGTAAAATGTACACCTCTTGACCGAGATCAGCCAAAAATACCCAGAAACTCCTTAAGTATATGAGGAATTGAGATCCCGAACCACTGGATTATTGATACACCTCACACAGATGTTCTCTAGGAAAAACAAACAGAAAAGCTTCAATCAAGAAGACTCAATAGGTGATCTCAAGAATACTGCAATATATATAGCAAAGAGATGACAATTTTAATGCCAAGGCCCATTATGCAGTATCACAGTGTGGGGAAATGCAATTCAGAAATTTAGTTCCATATGCTTTAGAGCACGCTTTTCATTTAGACCTTCCCATAATAGAATCAGATCCTTTACTGACTGACCCAGCGGTTTTCACCCAGAGAATACTGATAGTTTT
The DNA here is from genome assembly GCA_033675545.1 of Elysia crispata. Taxonomy (NCBI): domain Eukaryota; kingdom Metazoa; phylum Mollusca; class Gastropoda; family Plakobranchidae; genus Elysia; species Elysia crispata. The sequence continues at coordinate 161,994 of JAWDGP010001264.1, read as the reverse complement.
ACAGCGTGTGATCATGTGGCTGATCTGCTGCCACCGCTACCGCTCGATAAAGATTGCAAATTGAAAGAGGTTCGGTTTTTTTTCAATTGCCGTTTCCCACTGCAATTTTTCGAGGATATAAAACCATAATTGTGCCGACAATTTCATGAAGGAAAAATTCATTATACACGAAGAATTCTTCCTCAACAAACTTCTCAATATTGTTTACCAGGGTATTTAAAATTTTACTTTTTTTAGTTTAATGTAATGAAAGTTGTTGGCATTATATGGCAAAAATATGGTAGAGGAGAGAGAGACATAGACAGACACTGAGAGAGACAGACAAAAAGGCAGACAGAGATACAAAATTAGAAATACGAAATTTACAGACCGATAAAGAGACAATCAGATGACATACCAGAACAGCCAGAGAAAAGGGCAAGAAGAGATTAGAGATCCGATTAGTGCACATTCTCCAGCGCTTTATCAACCAAGATAAAACATTTTCATGTAAAAACTGACAGTTTTTTTAGTAAAGCATGTAGAGAGAGAGATCACAAGACACTGGCCGAGAGTAAAACAAATCCCAACCATACCATCTTAGCCGTTATATCGAACTTTTCTTCTTGTACCCATGAGAGCTCATCTACGACTTTTAGAAACCATTAATTTTAGATTTTGATAACCACGCTAGGTTACACAATGTTTAAGAAAAATTCAAACTCCTTGTTCAGGAAATAAGGAACTGTTCAGGGATAATCCGTGACGATCTCATGATAATCTTTCAAAATTAACCTTTTTTATAACAAGATAAAGAGGCTAGATACAAGATAAAGAGGCTAGATACTCTTCTTAGTGGTAAAGTTCAGGAGGAAAGGTAAGTATATAATATCTTTTCATGCAATAAGAGAGAATTTCCTTCAGAAGTTAAAAAGCGCCAGATGTCATTATGTCCTGCCACTCACCATAGGTTGAGATTTAGATAGTCTCCACACAGTTTAAGGTCAGAGACATTTATTATAGAGAGATATCCATAATAAAAAAGATAAGCATTATCAATCTCGATGCCTAAGTGGTAATTATAAATGAACTAAAGCGCAGATTTTTTCTCTCCAAAGTCCACCTAAAATATTGATACACTAATCAAATTTATTATCTAGCCAAAATGTTATTCTAACTGACGCAAATTGTTAACGTGTTGACTTCTAAATTTAGTAGAATGCCACATGGCCATGGGCTTTCTCCAACTGAATTCTTTACTCGTCTTTTATTGATTGCATTCGCTCTGCTTCCATCGAACAATTAGATAAGTTGATGAATTGCTTCTGTGAGATGCATTGTCGTATCCATTTACCTTTCTACCTTTTTTTTTTTCAGATAAAAAAATCCATAAATTACTACAAGGCTATAACAAACCCTACATTTTATTACATAATAATCCTGCTTCCTGTTTAACGTCTATGCAAGTGAACAGATTAACTTCCTTCAGCACCACAAGGTTGATAAGTTTAGCTGAGCTGAGTAGGGCAAGGTAACTCATTAACTTAGTTTACGAGAACCAGCCTAGCGCTGAAGCACGTAACAATATATTATACACAGCTGCTAGACAAGTTAGGTTCAACAAGCAGGCCCCGCTACACAACAGGTCGTGTTTAGCATCCTAGACAAGTTAGGTTCAACAAGCAGGCCCCGCTACACAACAGGTCGTGTTTAGCATCCTAGACAAGTTAGGTTCAACAAGCAGGCCCCGCTACACAACAGGTCGTGTTTAGCATCCTAGACAAGTTAGGTTCAACAAGCAGAGGCCCCGCTACACAACAGGTCGTGTTTAGCATCCTAGACAAGTTAGGTTCAACAAGCAGAGGCCCCGCTACACAACAGGTCGTGTTTAGCATCCTAGACAAGTTAGGTTCAACAAGCAGAGGCCCCGCTACACAACAGGTCGTGTTTAGCATCCTAGACAAGTTAGGTTCAACAAGCAGAGGCCCCGCTACACAACAGGTCGTGTTTAGCATCCTAGACAAGTTAGGTTCAACAAGCAGAGGCCCCGCTACACAACAGGTCGTGTTTAGCATCCTAGACAAGTTAGGTTCAACAAGCAGAGGCCCCGCTACACAACAGGTCGTGTTTAGCATCCTAGACAAGTTAGGTTCAACAAGCAGAGGCCCCGCTACACAACAGGTCGTGTTTAGCATCCTAGACAAGTTAGGTTCAACAAGCAGAGGCCCCGCTACACAACAGGTCGTGTTTAGCATCCTAGACAAGTTAGGTTCAACAAGCAGAGGCCCCGCTAGACAACAGGTCGTGTTTAGCATCCTAGACAAGTTAGGTTCAACAAGCAGAAGCCCCGCTACACAACAGGTCGTGTTTAGCATCCTAGACAAGTTAGGTTCAACAAGCAGAGGCCCCGCTAGACAACAGGTCGTGTTTAGCATCCTAGACAAGTTAGGTTCAACAAGCAGAGGCCCCGCTACACAACAGGTCGTGCTTAGCATCCCCGACAGGATCTACCCAAGAAAAACAAGTGACAATTTTAAATTCCAATTATTCTGTCTCCCTTCAGGCAGGCAGACTAAGTGAAGTTCCTAAAATCGCATAATCTAACAGTTTATGAAATAACCCATCCATTTCTATTTCAATATCAGATTTGCCCTCGTCAAGCAAAAATAACAATTGAGGGAAACTAAGTTCTGATTGCCAACCATTGTCAAGTCGTCCCTTGGTTGCTGTAAGCTGTCCAAGTTATATAATAAAACTTCGAGAGAAATGTACGTGTGCTGTTCACATACAGATCTACATGTCAAGGGGCCCGGAGCTTCTCTAATACAGATTGTAACTTACAAAATATAGAGATAGAATTTTTTCTAAATAGTCTCCGTCCTTAGCCAACTTGTCCTCCCTGTGGATCCCGCCATATCAAAGACGCTGTTCCATTCTGCAGATAGATGCAAGGAGTTTTGGGATGTGTGGTGAAAACTTGACAGAATCAGTCCAGCATCACCTGAAGTGAACAACAAAAACTGTTAAAATTCTTCCATTTTTGTTTGATTCATTGACAGCTTGACTTTTTCTAGAACGGTTATTAGTTTTTGCTTCCCCAGGGTGGCACCGATGACAAATTTCTAAATGCGATAGAAACATTAGAATCCGCATACACTGCAGAAATTGTTGTGTTTTGAATACTTTCAGCAAACTGATACGAAATTCAGTGTAGATGCTGGCAGGACAACTTTTATTATTATTATTATTATTATTATTATTATTATTATTATTATTATTATTATTATTATTATTATTATTATTATTATTATTATTATTATTATCATTATCATTATCATTATCATTATCATTATTATTATTATTATTATTATTATTATTATTATTATTATTATTATTATTATTATTATTATTATTATTATTTAAGGATACCACCTCTATGTCAAAAGTGGATACAACAGTCTGTGGATGTGAAATTGCCGTTGGGATCAGGAACATAAAAGCTATGAACGGGCCATGTCAAGACTGAAAATCATGCTATGACTGGAGAAAATTAAAGAAATTGGTTAGAGGTTTTCCTGTTCTCTATATACCATCTGCCACAATAAAATTACTTAAATTACATTATAACAAAAAATGGCACTTAAGTACCATCAAGCGTATAAAGTTATCAAGCAAGGACGCTGTTGTATGAAAGTTTAATGTATCAGAAAACACTGACATCTTTACCTCTTTGATTGTGAGAGTCTCTTATTCCCAGTAAGAGTCAGAATGTTGGCTTGTTTCTATAGCACACAAAGACAGGAAACAGAAAGGCAGACTTTTTCTCCTTGTTCTGTCTCTGTCTTGTGAGTTATTAAATGTCATCTTTCCTATTCTGCCCTGTGTGTGTGTCTCTCTCTCTCTCTCTCTTTCTCTTTCTCTCTCTCTCTCTCTCTCTCTCTCTCTCTCTCTCTCTCTCTCTCTCTCTCTCTCTCTCTCTCTCTCTCTCTCTCTCTCTCTCTCTCTCTCTCTCTCTCTCTCTCTCTCTCTCTCTCTCTCTCTGATATCTGAAGCTTTCGAAGATAGAACCCTAAGAATATTATTGAGTTCTAAGTAGATTGATTTTACCAGCTCTTTTGATCGAGCCTGCTCAATGCAAACAAATTAACAAGACATCATATTTGCTGAAGCTGACCTCGAGTGGTTAGGGAGATCCCTGCAGATGACAGTACAAGATTCTGGGTAATAAGATAAGATGCATCTTGCACTCGTTTTTAATGGATGAGACTTAATTTTTATGGCTATTAAAGAAAGAAAGAGAGAGAGAGAGAGAGAGAGAGAGAGAGAGAGAGAGAGAGAGAGAGAGAGAGAGAGAGAGAGAGAGAGAGAGAGAGAGAGAGAGAATACAGGGGAGAGCGGTTAATGTAAACATACTTATTGTCAGAGCATCCATCATAATCATAACAAGTTGAGATGGCATGGCCGCTGCCTCAGGCTCTGTACCGATTTCTACTGAAGGAGTTCTGTCCTGGTCCAGGAAGTGAACTCGTGTGTGTTCAGTAATATCTGCGCTCAAATTGGTTGTGCGGGAAAATATACAGGGAAATCGACAAACAAATTTAAAGGAAAGGCCTAAAATGTAGCAACTTTTTACGAAGTAAAAACATTTAAATCAAATTTGTTTTAATTTTTTTTTTAATTAAGCACGTTTAAGTTGGGATAGTTTGTGAATCAAGCTAAACATGTTTTAGTAACTTGGGTGGTAGCTTTTCACCTCCCTTTTTTGGTATCATTGCAACAGAAATACTGGCAGCTGAGCTGAGAAAACCAATGGGGTCGACCATGAAACCAAGCAGCACTCTATAGCTTTCTAGCTGAACTGTTCTTTTGAATTCTCTAACACAGATGTACAGTTGTTACTGTTCTCTCCGCTGTAGCTCTCTACACCAGAGCCTGTTGGTGACTTGCCAGGTATTATGTTGGTTGATATGTCGGTCTTCCTACTGGTGACCTGGCGATCTCAGCTTCATTGAGCTCTCGCCATTGGTGAGCAGAACAGCATCAGGGTCAAGGTCAGGGGGAGAGGTACAGGAGGTATATAAAAATAATATAAAGTGATATGAAAGTAGGTAAAATTACAAATGTTTTCAAAATGTGCTTAAATATTTGCTCTAAATGTAAGAACATAGTTCATATAACCACATACACATTTCACAGCTAAGAGCATTTTTGTAACTGCAAATATTGCTGGCTGTACAACACTTTTACTGGACCTTACATCATAGTGACCATTTCACATCACTGTCTGTGAATGAATACTGAAGCTTCCATACTTTTGTCACGATGATTTTTTAATTCTTTAAACTGTTAGATTCCGCCCTGGACATAATCATCTCGATCTAATCCAGGTGAACTCAGTACAGCATCATTCTGCTGGTCTTTCTAGAACTGGAGCTGCAAATTAGTCTAATGCGTTGTTGCGGTTTGTCGCAATTCTTAGTGAGTAATTTCCAGTATTAGTTCGATACACGAATATTTGCATCGTTGAAAAATGCAGAGAAAAGAACAGAGAGAAAGAAAGAGTTATTGAAAGAAAGAGACAGGCAGCCACAGATAGAGAGAGAGACAAACAGGCAGACAAGTGGTATAGGAGAGCAATCAAACTTAGCTTTGACAGACTCATCCATAATATAAACTTTGAGCCGTTGCGGTCACTCTGATCTGTCCTGTTTTAGCTGCAGCAGTGAACTGCTGTGCTCCAGCAAATGTACTGAAATTTCTGTAGATGTCTAGGGCTGCTCTTATGGAAGAAAAAAAACATACAAAATTAAAAGAATACAAAATATTTCTAGAAAGTTGAAGCATTTAATGAAAATACGCTTGATATGGTTTGTTGGTTGGTTGGTTGGTTGGTTGGTTTGCTTGTTGGTGAATTGATTAGTTGGTCGGTTGGTTCGTTGGTTCGTTGGTTCGTTGGTTGTTTTTTTATGAATGATGTATTTTAAACGTGATACTTTGGTATCGATGGCTTTGGAATTCGGATTGTTTTCTTTGGCTTGGCTTCATTAGTATCAGCTTCCAAACATTACAAAAACCTAAGACTATAATTACTGATATCATGAAATCAATGTTGTTAGATCAATTAAGATGTGCTCCTAATGTACAACCGCCTAGCTAAACTTTTTGTCCTTTTCACTGCTCTTCATTGTTGATAGCTGAATTCCCTCTGTACCAGCTCTCTACTCTCAGGGCTGCCTGTCACTTCCTTCTCTGCAACATTTTGGTTGATATTCTTTGCGTTATCCGTGATTCAAGATTAGCTGGTTTCTCTGCTGGCCATAATTATCACCATCATTGACATATCAAGCTAAGAAGGCGAGGGGACAAAAGACAGGAGAGAAAAACAAATTATCACAAAGCAGGTAAAGGAACGGTCGATACAAGTGGTGCTCTAAAACATTTTGATCTGAGAGTAAGAAGCATAATAAGACACGTTTATAGCTACTGATAATTACTTGAATAGCAAACATTTTTGTAAATATTTCTTCAGCGTAGTTTAAACCAGATTGATACTTCACATAGCTGTCGAGATAATTAACGAAGATTCAAAATTGGTCAATTAAGGAATGCAAAGAGAATAATGTCTAAAACAGCCATGAACTTAGCTGTTTGGATCGATCACAGGGGAGTCTTACCTGGATATTGGACACTTCTGTCCGTCCTCCAGAATCTTCAGCTGGTTATTCTAGAAGTTGGACTCCAGCTATCTGTGGTGGGGTGTGGAGCACCCTCTGTCAAGGCGCGTTGGGTCACTAATATCCGGTATCTTGTAAACTAAAGTAAATACAGCGTATTTTCCTCTCGGATGAAGAGAAACAGAGAGAGTGAAAGAGAGGGAGAGAGAGAGAGAGAGAGAGAGAGAGAAAAGAGAGAGAGAGAGAGAGAGAGAGAGAGAGAGAGAAACACACAGAGTTTTATGACCAAAGTGGTTTTCAATTATCTTCCATATGAATTAAATCTACTCATCGACTCTGGACCATAAACCATAATTGCCATTTTTCAATGACGATAGTGTTCCTATCTTTTTCTGTACCCATGAGTTGACGAGTTAATAGCTGGTGAAGCCCTAAGCAGCTCTTTTATAAATTCAGCATGATAGGATTTGCTCCTTAGTTTCTAACCTCTGCCTTCAATTCTAGGGAAAAAGATCATCAAGCCAAGTCAATAATAATGTAAATGTAACTATTTATTATGATCATCCTTTCCCAACATTGTCATAACAAACAAGCAATCTTACCGCTTGTTTCTCCTGAAACTCCAGCAGAATTTTCCTCGTCTCCGAGAGCGGGGTCGACCTGCCACAGCTCAGACAGCCATCATTCTTTGATGAATTAATCTTATAAGTTAGGGAAAAAATAATTTCAATGGGATTTGTTTAATAGTTTTCTACTCATATAGCAGTCCATTGTAATTTTTTTTTTAAAAAGATAACTTTTCCAAGTACTGCACGATCAGTTTCCTTCAAAATCGTGACTAGATGTAAAGGTAAACAACTGATAAAATAATCCACACAAATGATAAAACAGATCATTCCGGATCCATGGGTTTATTGAATATTTTGACATGCCGAGTCCGTGAGCAGTGATCTAAAGGATTTAACTCTCAAGTCTGGAAGCGAATCAGTATAAGGTTAAAAAATATATATATATATATATATATATATATATATATATATATATATATATATATATATCTTTTTGCCTTAACCCTGAGTATCTGAGAAGAATCCCTTGTTTTCCCCCAAGGAGAAGAAAATATGCATAAACAGACTTTCAATAATTTTAAGCGTTATAATCCAAGGGAGATAAAACTTTGACCGACTATGCAAAAAGTAACCAGTGGATTAGTCCCCTTTTACGCTCCAGTGAGTTTCAAAGCTAAAAGAAAGCAGGCTACAGGCCAGCTGCAGGGGTTTAACAAGTAAGATTAGTTATGGCTAAAAGGTCTGGACATCACTAGTTTGGGTTTACTTTGTGCTCAGCATTACACTTGTCAAGTATACCGAACGTGTCAAACACATGACCCCACGCCCCCACCCCAGACTAGCAATACCTGGCTCCATCTGTTTGGGATACCTGGTGGTACAGCGGGATCTCACCCAACCGGCCCATCCTTGGCTGGTCGCACGGAGCGACGTCATCTCTATATGAAGCTGCCGCAGACTCAGTTATGTATGGCATAAGCGGCTGAGCGAGAGCTTTCTCCTGGCCAGAACTTTTCCATCACAGCTGATCTGATCAAAACTCAAATGTGTCTTACAAGCCGTGCTATATTCCTGATCTAGAAATGTAATGAAAGCCTAGAATCATACTTTTGTCAATTCAGTTTATAAAAAATCTAATTACGGAGACAAAATAAGCCTCTAAGTAAAAATTTTATCTAAACTCAAAACAAACTTTTTAAAAATTTGTTTTTAATAATAATCCGCAGACTAACAAAATTAATTATACTTGACCCAGCATATGAAACTTATTAAATTTAATCAGCATAAAGGTTTCATTTAAATTGTTAACTTCATAGAAACATATGCACAACATAGCAATTCAGTGGATAATAATTATGTAAGCCATGTGCAACAGTCTGGCTCTAGCATTGTTTCCCGACCTTCGGTACTGTTTTGCTTATTATTACAAACTATCTCGTAATTTCTAAAGTTATTCAAAGATACTTTGAAATTGTAGTTAATTGCTTTATACTTATGTTGAAACCTGTTTTATATTTATTAAAAACTGAGGTTTGGGGGGGGGGTATGGGGGGAGGGATAGATCTTAGTGCAAAGAAGAGAGATCTTGGCCTCGATCTCTGACCCGCCCATCTGGGCTTCCTCGAAAGTTGCCGTATAGAATTAGTAACTAGGGAGACGTAAAGTTAACCAAAAAAAAAAATCTTTAAGATATTTGAGAAGATATGAGACCATTAAATAGCCATCTTAGAACAATGGCTTTAAGCACATAGAGCTGTCTTTAAAATCAATGCAACCTTTATGAAAATCAAGCAATAAGTTCCTATATTATGTCAGACCGACAGAAAGAGAAAGAAAGGGAACACTAAAAATTTGTTACACCAGATTCAAAGAGATGGCAACAGAAAAAAAAAACAATAGGGGAAGAAAGAGAGAGAGTGGAAATATGTTTCAAAAATCAAAAGGAAAAAAGAGACGAGAAGTTGGGAAAAGAAGAAGTGGTTGGAGGTAGAGAGGTGGGAAAAGATTCAGAGGGGGGGGGGAGCTAAAAAAAAGAGTGGAGTTTTGAGGAAGAGATAGAGAGAGAAATGGGGGGGGGGGGGGCGAAAAAGAGAGAGAGACACAGAGAGAGCAAGAAAGTAAAACTTCATATGTATCAAACTAATTGAGGACGATATAGGGAAAAATGCACAGCCATTATAATGCAAAGCTGAGGTCACCAAAACCGAGAGCGAGAGGGAGAGAGAGAGGTGCAAGAAAATATCTTCAAAAAGTCGGTGGGGAATATTCAGAAAATTTCCAATAAAGAGAGCACAAATAGTTACTTTAGAGTAAATATGATTAAGAGTTGTGAGAGAGAGCTGGTGAGTGAGAGAGAGAAAGATAGACAGGCAGAAACAGAGCGGGACAAAGAGAAATAGAGAGATTGTGTGTTAAGACAGAAAAGAGGGGAACGACAGAGAGAGAGAGAGAGAGAGAGAGAGAGAGAGAGAGAGAGAGAGAGAGAGAGAGAGAGAGAGAGAGAGAGAGAGAGAGAGAGAGCAGAATGAGGTTAGGAAATAAATTTGTTAAATTTGAGCGGCATTCATCTGCGTTAAAAAAAAAAAAGAAAAAAGCTCGTACTGTGCAATTTTTATTGATTTGTTTTATAGACCAATTCTACAGCATCTTCTTAAATAATTGGTAATTAAAACTATCTAATTTACCATGGTTCCTAGACACTTTTAAAAAAAACACTTTCCACTTTCTTCTCTGGTCTAGCCAGTCTTATCCAAAAGTTAAGATACTGACTAGACTAGTTATTAAAAAGAGTAGCCTGTCCGATAGTTTTTGGACTAAGCCTTTATATGAACACAACCTCTGCAAGGAATGTGATGGTTTCCAAGCAGATATCGCTTTTATTGCTCTGTGGTGATAGCATTGGGCAGTGTTTTTGCTCTCCGCATAAAGTGAACATTTTTTAAACCCACACTTTGATTCAAGTCTAAACATATTCCAAATATATTTCTGTTCATAGACTGATTCATTAAATGAGTAGGGGTGTGTGTGTGTGTGTGTGTGTGTGTGTGTGTGTAACGCTCAGTGAACTCCATGACTTTGGCCTCTGTAAACAATCTGAGCCAAGAGTTAGGTGATTATTTCATTTGAAAGAAATCAAGTAATGAAATAAAAAATGAACCGTTGTAAATTTTACTGAGGACTGATATCTTGGCAGCACATGAGTTGAGAGATGTCGAACTATTGGACAAGCATTGCGTTCTTGATGGTATGACATCACATTATCAGAGTTTGGTGATGATATCCAAATTTGTAACCAAATGTAGATAATTCAAACTTCGCTCCTTTCAGTTTTCTGATAATAAAGTGTGTGTGTGTGTGTTTGTTTTGTTTTTACTCTGCTGTAAGTATTTTCACTGAAGTTTGGAAGGATCCATTGTATTATGTCATGGATTCAACATCCTTGTTTTCTTGAGGGACGAATTTGTTTCAAATAAAATCAGTTTAAACGAGAATGGAGAGCTCTAACCTTTTTAGGGATGTCTTGTCCGTGTTTTCAGGGCCACAAATGCTTACGTGCAAAGGTTCCAAGCATTGCCAATTTGGATATAACAATCATGGCGAACTGAGCGAGTTATACATCAACAAGCTTGGACGCTGCTCGATTTTAAGTTTTCCTCTCAAAATATTGGGGAACCTGAGAAACTTGAAATAATATAAATTTCACCAAGTTATAAAGTTTTTGAGAACGAGGAGAATGGCGTCCAATGCAGCATAAAGACGAATGCTAGTCATCCGGATTCTTTGAAAAAAAAAAAAAACCAAAGGGATCAGGCATAGGCATAGATTAGTGCTATACCAGTGTAATCTCTGCAGATCGTAAAGCCTTCACCACAAGATCACTCAGGCCAGCGCTCTACGCACTGAGCTATCATACGGCTCGGATAGGAGAAGAGATGAAGAGAAAAGAATGGAAGTCGTTGGATGTGGAGAAAGAAAAGCAGGAAACAAGTGATAGAGGAAATAAAGACATCAGGGACGGCGAAATAATGTAGAGAAAAAAATGGAAACCGATTAGGAAAGATGAAGACAAGACAAAAGGCCGTAAAATTTGAAAGTAAACGAAAAAGGCATTGTAATAAAAGGTATTGGAATGGGCAAGAGAGAATTCCAAAACTGATGGAAAGGGGGAGTACAAGATGACAGCCAGCGAAGAGAGGGAAAGAAGTAGAGTTGAGCTCAGAGCTAAGAACTCAGAGATTAAAAGAGGAGGGATGGTGCTGCAAGCATTAGAAAAAAAAGGTGAAAGAAATCGGCGGTTAATTAAACAAATGAAAGAAGCGGTAGCAATGCCTTGGGTGACTGGTTGTCTGGATGAAGAGTGAAGAGAAGACATAACAATGAAAAGAGGAGAGCAATAAGGGACATTTTGACTGTATAGGAATCTTTCAAGGAGGAAGGAGTTGAGAAAAGACCGACGTGTGTTGACCACGATAGACGGAAGTGAGCAGGGAAACATGTTTGAGGTCGGACAGTTTGGTAAGGTTCGAAGAGAGAAATCTGATATAAACAATATTCAGCGCAAGAAATCAGGAAGCGACAAAGTAAAGCTGCTTGCAGCCAAAGTTATTTTTCCTATTTAAGCAAAACATGGGGGTTGGAACCCTTTACAATCTAGGAATATAGTTAAGAATTCAACCCAAGTCTTTCAATATGCGAATGTTTCTCAAACGCTATTCATTGATGACAGCCTGTTCAATGTAATACGACCACGAACCAAAACCAAAGTAAGATACACATGTTCCAAGAAGTACTCTCTGCAGATGTTGCAGATGACGCAAGCCACACTGAAGGATTTGCTTCTGCAATGCTGACAACTGCCAGATGATTAGCATCAGAAAAACAAGTGACGGGTCGATGTAACAGCTTACCACCGTGTAATGCCATCGGGAATAACGTGCTGAATCTAGTTGACTAGTTCCAATCCCTCTCAAACCTCTCCCTCTCTCTCAAAGCTACAGCATTGCCAAGGCTGAAGACGCGATGACCAGACATCACAAGCGAGTGGGGTCCAACAAGGAATAGCCAAAACCAAAGCTATGGTTTGTCCACATAACTCTACGCCAGCAAACTTTGGATGCCCTAAGCTATTCAGGACAAGTGCCTCAACAGCTTCCATCTGTAATGCATACGGAGCGTATACGAGAACAAATGGAGTGATAAAATTCCAGGCACTGATGTGCTCCAGCGAGCAGGTCTGACATCCATTTTCACCCTCAGCCCTCTGGAATAATTGTATATATTCAGTCCGTCATGTTTCACCCCCCTGAGCCAGCGCCAACTTCGAAGGCTTGGACTCGTGCGTCGCATGGATGCCAGGAGAGATCTGCTCTAGGGTGAGCTAGCACAGAGCTCCATGCCACATGAGGGCGTCAACTGCGCTCCAAACACCAGCAAGCTTGGCATGAGAAATGCGGACAATAATGTGCTACCCTGGCAGAGTTGATGAATGAGGGCACCAATGAACTCTGGGAGACTGCAACCTGAAAACGATCGTGATGAGCATCAACCCATGAAGAGAGAGAGAGAGAGAGAGAGAGAGAGAGAGAGAGAGAGAGAGAGAGAGAGAGAGAGAGAGAGGCCCGAAAGATAAGTGGAGCCTCAACGACGGACCAGCAACACGCTTCACCTGTAGCCGGTGTAACAGGGATCGCTACTCTCAAGCGGAGGCCTACACAGCCATACCAGGAGGGACAGCAACTAGACTTGACACCCACACATAAGATTGTCTATCCAGAAGGAAAGGTCAACGACAACATTTGTTGATACACATCTTTGTTCTAGCTCAAGTCTAGGCATTGCAAATACCCCAGTTAACTCACAATGCTCTCACAAAGGGCAGATAATTTGTTCTGAGAGGCGGCGGTAAGTTTATCAGCTCATTTTGTGTAAAGTTCTTGTAATTCTTTCATTGGATATTTCTTTGATTTTCGAATAGCAATCAAGCGACAATAGTATCCAATGCAGGTTGCTCTTGCAAGTCTTGCAATATTTTTTTCATTCTTGTGAGATGCATTACTCTTACAAAACCCGTAAATGTGATGACATGCACACGGTCGTATAAGTAATTCCAACAACGTCGCAAAGTGATGACCAATTATTTTCTCGTTTCTATAATAACCAGGTTTACACCAAGCGTTTTATAAAGCAGTTCCAGCTCATTTTTGTGTATCCAATGTTTGTTGCCTCTGCTTTCGACTCTAAATCTGTTTTACGTCAAAGCGACAAGGCAAGGAAAATAGTAGTGTTCATCAATAATTATGTGAGGAAAAAATTTTGCAAAGTATAACAGTGAATTAGAGTAGGATGAGATTCTCAAGAGATGACCATTTTGTGTTCGCGGTAATATCTTGGAATGGATTTTTTTCGAGTTAAGACTAAAATGTCTCAGTTTGAAGTTGATAAGATAAGGTATAGAATCATCCCATGTCTACTGTTTGGGCTATATTCAACCCACACATTGTTAGCAGTACAGTAATGATAAAGTTAACATTCAACATTATTTTTAAATTAAAAGTGACTGGTTAATTAAGAACCAAGATCAATAACAATAGACAAAGAAGTCACCTGCAGAGGAAAACATTTTAAAAAAGCATAAAAAAGCATAAATCTCCGGCATGAAATGAAGGTATAACCAAGCTGTTTGGTCGAGGGCTGCTAGATAGGGTACCTTCTCAGGTCTGGTGCTGAGGTGACGTGACCTGAAAATGGACTGATTCGGAATGAGCGTACACCAATTTTACTGTGTCCTGTCACTGCAAGAAAATGTGATTGAGGTAAAAAGATTAATACAGGCTAAAAATCTGTACGTGAAGCTGAAGTAGATGTGAAAATAATGCTCCTGTCTCTCTGCACCTTTTGATAGAGAAAAAAAAGCATATAGTTAGGAGAAAATTGGAGTAAATAAAAGAATAAAAAGATTAATAATTTAATCCATCATAATAATGCAAGGCAAAATAGTTGCAACAAAGAGGGAGAATAAATAATTTCAAATTGTGAAAAAGCATCTAGTGGTAGACCCTCGGCTTCCAGACCAGAAAGTTTGCGATTTTTAGTCCAGGCTGTTTTAGGTGAGGGGCTATTTTTTTTTTAGGAATTGTTCTTTTCACGCATTTTTCCATCTCTCAGGGGTAAAAAGAAAGTTTGGAAGCATCGTGAAACTTTGCCAGATAGAATCATAGAATGACAAACTTGTTTTGAGGAACAAAACGCTCCTTGCCGAGTTAAAAACAAAAAAACAAAAAAACATTTTGGACAGTCTTTCAATAAACCGTAAAGCCGATTTACATTTCACGGGAAAGCGCTAGCCAATCCATTATAAAGCTCAACCAATAAAGTTTACTTTATTTTATTTGATAACAAATGTGTTGTGTTGGTGAAGATACACCGACAGGTTGATCACACCCGCCTGTCGCCCACGTGATTGTGTCCTGATATAGTACCAGGATTGACTTGAGCCTGTCTTAACACTGAAAATGTGTCATGTTAATTAAATGGTTCCTCACGAGAGTATTTTTTAAAGACATCGTTCAACAAACCGCCTGATTATGCATTCACATCAGCACAAATAGGAATCCCGATGTGAAATCAGGTGAGACTCAAAAAACACGCCAGAATGGACGAAATCATGATCTTCTCATAACACACTCGCGTGAACTAATTTCTATTCACTCTGTGGGCGAAATTGAGAATCTGAATATCAGAGTCAGAACCCAATGATTGATATAAAGAAAACTATGAAACATGTGAAAATCAGCATTTTAAGATAAGCGAGACAGTCTGAACCATAGAGTTGAAAACTTGAAATCAAGTGTTGAGGGTGTATGATAGAATAAAACATGGGAGTTGAAATCAATTGTTTTAGATAAAGGACACTGAAATATAGGCGTTGAAACCAATTGTTTCAGATGAATGACACTGAAAGAGTTGAAACCAATTGTTTTAGATGAATGACACTGAAATGTAGGCGTTGAAACCAACTGTTTTAGATGAATGATACTGAAAGAGTTGAAACCAATTGTTTCAGATGAATGACACTGAAAGAGTTGAAACCAATTGTTTTAGATGAATGACACTGAAATGTAGGCGTTGAAACCAACTGTTTTAGATGAATGACATTGAAATGTAGGCGTTGAAACCAATTGTTTTAGATTAATCACATACTGAAACTTGGAGTTGAAACCAATTGCAACATGACCGTTGGAGCACATTGTTCAAGATGAAATGGCGAGTTTTGAAACATGGCAGTCAAAACTCAGTGTTCAGAATGAATAAGTGAGTTTTGAAACTTGGGATATTCAATCAACCTTGGTGTTGAAATCCAGTATTTAGGATGAATAGATCAGTTTTGAAGCACGGGCGTTGAAATCTAGAATTTTGGATAAATAAACAAGTTTTTTTTTTTTAAATTTGAAGCATTCCAATGTTCAGAGTCAACGAGGTCGACATATAATATGAGAGTTAAAGGTACGTGTCCTGGTACTCTACCGGTCTTGCGCATATTCAGTTTCAACAGCGCTTTCTTTGCACTGATTCTTTTGACATACCATTTTATGCGCACACATTTGGTGAGATGATGGTAGTGCGGATCTAAGATTTTTGTTCACGCTCTGTCTCTATTGTGGATGATTGCATCCGAGAGAAAGTTGGTGGAAATGAGTTTTTTTCAACACCATCAAACTCTTCAATGGGAATAAATAGGCGAGCTCAGACTTGCAATCCACAAAGATTGTCTCTCTATATATATCATTAATTTAAGTCAAGTCAATTTCTTCCTCTGGAAGTCACGCTGAGAAGACCATGGCGGCACTATAGGATTTGAACATGAGGTGTACACATGAGATTTTAGCCAATATTCTCCTTAAAGTTCATGTCGTTTCATCAAGTATTGTGGTACCTTGTCAAGCCATGAGTCTATACAAGATCTATTTTGATGCAGAATATTTTCCCAAGTACAGTTTGATGTAATTTTTTCTTCTTCTAAAAAGGCCTCTATCTCTGAGCATTGGTATACGTTAGTGTTACATACGCCTAACTCCCTTAAGTATCTTGCTTGGTGGCTTCCAAATCTACATCATAAATAATTGAAAAAAAAAAGCCGAATTGTGTAAAATTAAATAGCACAATTTCTCCACAAATAATTATTTCACGTCGTTTCTGTCGAAAAGTTAAAACATTAAAAGCGTTAAACCTTCGAGACATGAAGAATGAAGCGCTGTCTTATACAGCATGCGATCTTCACAAAATCATAAATCAAATTCATGTATTAAACTATGAAAAGATTAGGAGAAAGTACAGTGATGAGGGTAGGGACAAGAGATTAATAGTAAGCCGTAGAGGACGTGTGTTGTCTTAAGGCGTGTCGAAGAAAAGTATTAATCCGACACAATACTACCCATAGATAAAGACTTGAGAATGTGGCATTTTCTGCTTCAGCGTGCCAAGCGAAGAGGTTATAGAACAAAAATACGTGGATAAAAAGATCATACACAGCTAAAGGTGCACACAGATAGAAAGATCATACACAGCTAAAGGTGTGCACAGATAAGATCGTACACAGCTAAAGGTGCACACAGATAGAAAGATCGTATACAGCTAAAGGTACACACAGATAAGATCATACACAGCTAAAGGTGCACACAGATAGAAAGATCATACACAGCTAAAGGTGCACACAGATAGAAAGATCATACACAGCTAAAGGTGCACACAGATAAAAAGATCATACACAGCTAAAGGTGCACACAGATAGAAAGATCATACACAGCTAAAGGTGTGCACAGATAAGATCGTACACAGCTAAAGTTACACACAGATAAAAAGATCATACACAGCTAAAGGTACACACATTATAGAAAGATCATACACAGATAAAGACGCACACAGATAAAAAGATCATATACAGCTAAAGGTGCACACATTATAGAAAGATCATACACAGCTAAAGGTGCACACAGATAAAAGATCATACACAGCTGAAGGTGCACACAGATAGAAAGATCATACACTGCTAAAGGTGCACATATAAAAAGATCATACACAGCTGAAGGTGCACACAGATAAAAAGATCATACACTGCTAAAGGTGCACATATAAAAAGATCATACACAGCTAAAGGTGCACATATAAAAAGATCATACACAGCTAAAGGTGCACACAGATAGAAAGATCATACGCAGCTATATGTGCACACAGATAAAAAGATTATACACAGCTAAAGGTGCACACAGATAGAAAGACCATACACAGCAAAAGGTGCACACAGATAAGATCATACACAGCTAAAGGTACACAGATAAAAAGATCATACACAGCTAAAGGTACACACATTATAGAAAGATCATACACAGCTAAAGGCGCACACAGATAAAAAGATCATACACAGCTAAAGGTGCACACAGATAAAAAGATCATACACAGCTAAAGGTGCACACAGATAAAAAGATCATACACAGCTAAAGGTGCACACAGATAGAAAGATCATACACAGCTAAAGGTGCACACAGATAAAAAGATCATACACAGCTAAAGGTGCACACAGATAAAAAGATCATACACAGCTAAAGGTGCACACAGATAGAAAGATCATACACAGCTAAAGGTGCACACAGATAGAAAGATCATACACAGCTAAAGGTGCACACAGATAGAAAGATCATACACAGCTAAAGGTGCACACAGATAGAAAGATCATACACAGCTAAAGGTGCACACAGATAGAAAGATCATACACAGCTAAAGGTGCACACAGATAGAAAGAAAGTGACCCAAGCAAGGCTTGACCAGGAAACAACCGCTAGTGCCAAGGAGAAGGAGGTTCAGATATGACTAATGGTCTATTCTCAACAATTCCATGAAAAAAAGTTAATTGACCATTTAAGTGAAATATGAGAAGTGGATCGCTTGATGGAATACTTGTATGTACCGGATTGGGGAATGAAATGAATAAGTGAGATGGTTAAAAAAGATATGCTTGGAAAGGTGAATAAAGCTTTCTTACCCTGCCTGCGCTTGTTTTCACAAAATGAACCAAAATTATGTAAATTATTGCTTAGTCTTAATATTAGCTTAATGCGATGGGCGAAGCAAGAAAATAAAATTAGCACAGCTAAATCACGGTTGAAGCAATTAGACATGCGTTTTTTCACTGGAAAGTTTAGATATTCAGATGCCTAAATTTCTAGCAAATTCTGATTTAAACCAGTATGATGATCAATGAAAAATCCATATAAAACTTAGCTTCTTTAGGGCAGCTGTAGAGTGATGGTGCTGTGCAGTCCCTCTGGGTCATCCTGAAATGGTTTCCGGATTAAGGCCACATTTCCGGCACGGGCTGCTTCACACGTGCGGCTGTCTTTGGTACAGCATGTAATCTGGCAGAGCGGAAAAACAATACATGTATTCAGTAAGTGGCTTATGTGCGACCAATCAGTATTTTAGTCAACTGTCAAAAAGGTATCTTTTCAGCTCATCTTTGTAAAAGATACGCGTGTGGTGTATTTTTAAAGATGCGTGCGCTATTAAGAGGAGCAGAAACGGGGCAGCGTCATCTTCATCATAATCATTAAAACAAGTCATTTAATCATTATTAGCAGCAACAGCAGCTGCCGCAGTATGAGAAATGCTAGTAGTAGTAGTAGTAGTAGTAGTAGTAGTAGTAGTAGTAGTAGTAGTAGTAGTAGTAGTAAGAGCAGCAGCAATAGCAGCATGAGTAGTAGTACTAGTAGTAGTAGCAGAAGCAGCAGTAGCAGTAGTAGCAGTAGTAGTAGTAGTAGTAGTAGCAGCAGCAGCAGCAGCAGCAGCAGCAGCAGTAGCAGTAGCAGTAGCAGTAGTAGTAGTAGTAGTAGTAGTAGTAGTAGTAGTAGTAGTAGTAGTAGTAGTAGTAGTAGTAGTAGTAGTAGTAGTAATAGCAGCATTAGTAGTAGCAGTAGCAGCAGTAGTACTAGTAGCAGTAGCAGCAGTAGTACTAGTAGCAGCAGCAGTAGTAGTAGTAGTAGTAGTGGGGAAGGATTTCTGAATAGGTACGGTAACTCTATCATACCAAAGAGGTCTTCGTTTGATCGTGACCGTAGAAAAAGATTGGGCTTGGTTTTTGCTTGGGGTTACGCAAAGAAGAAAAATTAATTTATTTTAGCTCTGTCTCTTTTTATAACACTAATTTCCAAGTAGGAAACGCACTATAGGTTTGCTACTGTTTCTACTTCGTAAAAAAGCGTCCGTACCTAAAAGGAACAATTTCCGAATTATCAAATAAAAAAAAGCTTTGCATCATATATCCTTTATCATATCTTAATCAAAACAAAAAAAAGAAAGAAAGAAACGCATCCAATCGGAAGTTCTACCTAACAAAATTATTATGACGATGATCATGATGATCATTTTGATAAAAATAATATAACGAAGAAAAAAAGAAGATGGCGACAATTAAGCAATTGGCAAGTAAAAAAGAGATGAGAACAATGATCGTGTTATTGTTAAGGCTATGAATGACATACCCAGCTATCTCTCGGCGTGTCGCCTCCCCAGCTGTCGGACACTCTTCATACCCAGCTATCTCTCGGCGTGTCGCCTCCCCAGCTGTCGGACACTCTTCATACCCAGCTATCTCTCGGCGTGTCGCCTCCCCAGCTGTCGGACACTCTTCATACCCAGCTATCTCTCGGCGTGTCGCCTCCCCAGCTGTCGGACACTCTTCATACCCAGCTATCTCTCGGCGTGTCGACTCCCCAGCTGTCGGACACTCTTCATACCAAGCTATCTCTCGGCGTGTCGACTCCCCAGCTGTCGGACACTCTTCATACCCAGCTATCTCTCGGCGTGTCGCCTCCCCAGCTGTCGGACACTCTTCATACCCAGCTATCTCTCGGCGTGTCGCCTCCCCAGCTGTCGGACACTCTTCATCCGCTTTGTTTCAGCTGCAGGAATAGAATGAATCATTGTGTCTCTCTGTGTATGTCGTTATAATGAGTAAACCGTAACCTTTTGCATGGACACACCGTGATTAAACTCTACTCACTAGCAGTGAGACAGGTAAACAGCGCGGAAAACTCCGCTCAGAACATGGACGATCTTGAATTTCTTTCACATCTTATCGGGCATCAGAGGAGCGATCTGGTCGTATTTCTTTTTCTTTTTCGTTTTGTTTCGTTTGGTTGTTGTTGTTGTTGTTGTTGTTGTTGTTGTTGTTGTTGTTGTTGTTTGTGCGCCGGTTGAGAGTAAAACTATATTTAGTTATGAGTAGAATGTAATCGGTTTTAAGTATGTATAACATTAAATTTTTAAAACTGTGTCCGCCGTGAAAAGTGATAGCTAATGAGATCTTTGAAAACTTCTTAAAACGTTAAACTTGGTTTGAATACGACATGTAAAATCCGTGCAGAAACGACCTGTGTGTCACAAAGTGTAGAATCAAGGCTTTAAATCCCCTGGCCTCCTCAATCCCAACCCCCAACCCCGTCCTGGTTCGTCTATCTCGCCTCTCTATGGCAAGAGTTTAGAAAATAAATCAAAACAAAACAAGAAAAGGCCAGAAACAACCCGAGCACATTTACCTAAACTGAACCCAACTATGGTGATGAAACAAAGTAAGAGCTTTAATTTATTTATCGTGAGAAGTATTTACCTAAACTGAACCCAACTATGGTGATGAAACAAAGTAAGAGCTTTAATTTATTTATCGTGAGAAGTATTTACCTAAACTGAACCCAACTGTGGCGATGAAACAATGTAAGAGCTTTTATTTATTTATCGTGCGAAGTACTTAATTTCTCCTACATGTTGAAATTGGAGCTCAAGAAAAATCCCTCGGGCTCTTTTTTATTTTTGAAGCAATGAGGATAACGCAATGTCGTTTTAAAACAAGCAGCATGTAAAGTACGTCACAGTGTTCGAAAAAATGGCGAAAAGTTAAAGCATTAAAAGGGAAAGATAATTCAAAGCTACAAATATTGTTTCCAGTTTTTCCTGTTTTGCTCTCATTGCTTTATTAAGTTTGTGGGTATAGCGCAACATTTTAAACAGATTGTTCAAAGTAAAGTACGGCCTCTGATTTAATAATACGTAAAGGCAGATTAAAGGAATACTATAGAATTAGAAAGAGAGGGAGAGGAACAGACAGAGAGAATTAAAGAAAGAGTGTCAAAGAAGAGAGGAGACAGAGTGGGAGATAGAGAAAGGGTGAGACAGAGGGAGAGAGAGAGAGAGAGAGAGAGAGAGAGAGAGAGAGAGAGAGAGAGAGAGAGAGAGAGAGAGAGAGAGAGAGAGAGAGAGAGAGAGAGAGAGAGAGAGAGTGCAATCATAGTAAACCAGGCCTCCCATAGAGCATTTGCAATAACAAAGTTTTTTATTAACCGGTGTTAATTTTCACAGAGACGATGCCTTCTTTTACATTTGCTTCCATCACTGGAGTGTTTTGTTATTTCTTTTCTTTTTTTATTTTTTAATTTTAATTTTTTTTTTTTTTTGCCTTTAGTAACAATCTGAAATTTAATTTAAAATAAATCTAAATAATGTTTATTACTACAAAATAATCCGATATATTTTTGTCCGTTTTAATAAGAAACCTTCTGTAGCCAAAAAATAATATTACTATTATAATAATGATAAGAAGAAGAAGAAGAAGAGGAAGAAGAAGAAGAAGAAGAAGAAGAAGAAGAAGAAGAAGAAGAAGAAGAAGAAAATAAGAATAGGCCACTACTAATAATAATGATGATTATGATATAATCATATAATCATAGC